>JASAMX010011166.1:0-12349 GCA_030248175.1 Microlaimidae sp. YZB2_3 | reverse complement strand
TCCCCTGACCCCCTTCTAGATTTTGAAATCTGACCTCCCCCCTCTCGGGAAAATTTTAGGTACCTTTTTTATACTAAATTTTCTTCCAAAAACGTGAATTTTCATCACATATTCATGCTTTTACACACTTTTTATACATGAATATGGCTTTTTATTCAATAAAATGTAGTATTATCCTATAAAAAGAACAATTATTAAAGTTATTATGGTTTAAAACTGTTTTGCTTTGGACACCGGACCCCACCTGACCCCCCTCTAGATTTCAAAATTTCGCATCCCGGGTCGACCCCCTCCCCCTAAAAAGCTAGGGAGGGTCCGGACCCCCCTGGGACCCCCCTCTTGGAATTCAAAATTCGATTTACCCCGGGTAACCACCCCCCCCTAGCTTCCCGGACCGTGCTCACCAGTGGGGGGAAGCGGGGGGGGGGGGGGGGGGCGGCCCCCCCCCCCCCGAAACGGTCGGACCATAGGTGTTTTTGGTCGGGTCCGCTAGGGGGGGTCCACCCCCGGGTGGAAGGCCAAAATTTTTTAGGGGGGTCCGGACCCCCCTAGCTTTTTAGGGGGGTCAACCCCAGGTGCGAGATTTCAATATAGGGGGGGGGTCAGGGCAGGAGGGTCCAATTTTTTAGCTAAATTTTTTTAACTCAATAATTTAAGTGTTTTTAGGTCTAATATTGAATTTTATGTATTAAAACAGCCTATTTAGGCCTAAAAAGTGTATTTAAACACTGTTTTAAACTAAAAACCCGTGTTTTTGACAGTAAATAAAAAAATATACTTCAAAATTGGTCGGAAGGGGGGGAGGGGGGTCAGCCTCGCTAGGGGGGTCAGGCCGGACCGCTCTCGAGCTTTGGGGGGGAGGGGGGGCCCCTGAATTTTTTCTAGGGGGGGTCCAAAATTTTGGCTCTAGGGGGGGGTGCACCCCTCTGTCCCCCCCTTCAAAAACACCTATGGGTCGGACAGGAGGAAAAATAAGGATAGTGGTTGGGCGGGGAGGGGGGCGGCCGCCCCCCCCCCGAAATGGTCGCCAGATAGTAAAATTTGGGGGTTTTCAGAGGCTAAAAATTCAAAATTTTCTAGTGCCTCGCTAATCGCTCGGCACCAAACTTTAAAATAATTTTAGTACCCAATGGACCCGCAAAAACCAAAAACTTGTTCCGCTTCGCTTCGCTCAGCGGTCACTTTCTATAATATACATAATATATATCTCGTTATTTATGTTGCCTGATGCTAATGTTATTTCAAAGTTAGTACAATAATTTTTATAAGTAAGTACTACACAGAAAGCAAAACAAACAATCATATTGGTTGATTTATGTACCTCTCCCCTCCTAAATTTTCCTGCCGCTTATAGCATTGGCTCGGATTTTTTTTCTAGAGGGGGGATCCGAAATTTTGGCTCTAGGAGGGGGGGGGGGTGGATGCCATAGGTGAGCACGGTCGGGGAAGCTAGGGGGGGGTGGTTACCCGGGGTAAATTGAATTTTAAATTCTAGGAGGGGGGTCCGGACCCCCCCCTAGCTTTTTAGGGGGGTCGACCCGGGGTGCGAAATTTTGAAATCTAGAGGGGGGTCAGGTGGGGTCCAGTGTCCAAAAGCAAAACAGTTTTAAACCATAATAACTTTAATTATTGTTCTTTTTATAGGATAATACTACATTTTATTGAATAAAAAGCCATATTCAATTTTTCCGAGGGGGGGTCAGATTTCAAAATCTAGAGGGGGGTCAGGTGTAAAAAACTCGGAAATTTGGGAGGAGGGGGGCCCCCTAGATTTTCGTCTAGGGGGGGGGGTCCCAAAATTTCGAGACTAGGGGGGGGGTGGCTGCCCACCCTGCCCCCCCCCCCCCTTTTCTCACCTATGGGTGGACCCCTTTGTCCCCCCAAAAACACCTATGATGCAAATTAAGCAAAATAAACAAAAATTAAGCCTTTAATTGTCATGATCGTTACATGCATATTTCATAATTTAAAACAAAACAAAAAATCTTTCACTGATTATATAATTTTTTTTAAAACTTTTTCATTAGTTTTTTTCTGGAGAAATTAGTTGAAGAAAGTTATTAGGTTTTTCAAATGTGTTGATTACTTAATTAGTTTCCAAAATTTTAATCATCAAGATATTAAGCACTTAAACATTATCATCATCATTTCATTAAAACAAACCCAGTTTGGTATATTATTAATTTTACCATAATAGTAGAAATGTTATATCACAAGGGGAAAATGCTGAGTGTGAGACAAAAAGCGCTTGACACCAAACATAATAATTTTCAATTCTAAGTACATAAAGCAGATAAGGCATACCAACAAGAATGTAGCTTACGAAGCTTACCAACAAGAATGTAGCTTAAAAAACGTTTTTTTGGCGTGGGTTTTAAAATGCGTTTAAATATTTAAATACGTTTGTAGTAAATCTTAATCTTAATTATAAAACTGTTTTACAATTAAGTTCCGAATTTTTTGAAAACATATTTTATTTTTGTTTATTTATTATTTATTCGCATATTGCCGGACACAGCTAAAGCATTTAAAAATGCTTGTGAGTTTAAACTCGGTGGTTGTGAGATTACATCATGTGTTAGTGAGATTTTAAATAATGAGGAATCATCTTTTGCTTGTGAGTGAAAACAAAAACTAGGTATCGAAGTTTTTGGGTATACACCCCAAGTTTTTGGGGTAAAACTTCTGATATCAAAAAAAAATTTATTAGAAGAAATAACAATTAAAAAAGCTTCGCCGAAGGCACGGAATTTTTGAAAACTAACTTAGCATTTTATTTAATTTTTTTTTACAAAAAAGGTATTTTTCCTAGTGCTTGTTCAGAAAAAAAATGCATTCTATCCAGTGCTTGTTTAAAAACGACAGGGGGAACTATGACTATCCCCCTGTTCCCCCCCCCCTGGGTACGGCCATGATATAAATATGTTTTCTGTCTATCTCTACCAGAAGCGGGGTCAATTAATTCCTGGCCTACGTTCTGCCCCGGGATTTAACCCCTTGCCATGTAATAACCCCTTATTATGACAATTGGAAGCGTCAAGGGAGTGTTTCTCTCTCTCTGGTGTCCGGCACTTGTGCCAATGCCGTCGCGTGTTCCGTTAATTCCCATTGTTCCCTCAGCGGGAAACGGATACACTTTTAACAATATCCAACACAGAGCCCCCTTCCCTTTTCCACTCGAACCGAACGAAGGAACGGTCACTCTGGAACTTAGCCGTGTGTGAAATTATTCATTCTCTCCCTTTTTATCCATCAAATCGCCGTTGACATTAAGCACGGTAGTTGGTATTAAGCGCCGCCGCTTCCACTCGGATTTATCGGTTGCTGTGTTTTTTTTATCCTCGATTGCCTCGCTGTGTTTATTTATTTGTATTAAGAGGTTGTTGGGGTTTTTTTTTCGAGAGATACCGCAAAGCTTTTTGATTCGTGTATGTACCGCTGTATTTAAAATCTCTCGCTGTGTTGTGATTAGATTAAAGATAGGTTTGTATTTTTAAGTAAAGTATCCTAGAATTGGTTGTTGCGAAAGAGGGGGAGTAAGTCGCGATGTTTAACACCTTGCCTTCAAAAATCTCAAAAGTGCCGACAATCGACATTTTTATAAAATTACCGTAACGCTAGTGAGATATGCTCACTTGAATATTTTTTTCAGACTCCTCTTCTATTTTTAAACGGTCTTTAGTTTAGTTCTCCTCGTAATTGGTTTTTAACTTATGGGAGAAATCAGATTTCTGTATATTTACATTTTTTGACCTCGTTTTTCGGATTAGATTTATATAGATAAGAAACGTGAACATTATCGCTGGTTGTAGTTTCTTTAATTGTGTTTCTATTTTAAGCTGAATTTTCAATATTTGCTAATATAAGAAGATAAAGAATAAAGACGTAAAGATCGTCTCATAGTCGTTATCTATATATCTTTTTTACTTACCGTGCACGCAGATATTTATATACTATATACAGAGTCGGTTAAAAAATGATTAAGACTGGAAAAAATTTTCAGATGAGCATATCCCGCCTTCCTAACGGTACACTTAAGTTCATACAAAAGATTTATTATTCTATAATTTTAATTGCAACCAAACTATTAGACTAATGTAATTATTATCGTTAAAATCAACCGCAGTGTAAATGTTCACAAGATATGCTAAACTTGACTGACTTGTCTCCATCTTTTTTCAAACCAACATTAGTTACCTATATAGCTATAGCTGCCAAATTTTTTATACGTTTTTGGTTAACACTATTTTTTAGGCATTGCAGTAGTACACGTGAGATCAAATACTACTTTTATCGTGATTTTTTGTTCCGGTTTATAATTAGGTGGTGGTGGTGTCTGTTTGATGAAAACGGAGGTGTCGATCGCTATGTTTTCTGCCCGTGTATAAGTGTTTTGCGGCAATTTTCTGTGGCACGAGTGTTGTTCATGTGCTGTTTCTCCGTCGTTAAAATTTTGGTATATTTAATAGTTTTATGGCTTTTTAATGCAGTGGAATCGCGTTAAAATTTATCGCATCACTGTGTGTATAAGTGTAGTAATGTGTCTGTCAAACGTTTTCATCCGTGAAATTGTGTTAATATTTTTAGAATTATTATAATACGCGTGAAATATAAATAAATGACGTTTAATTTTAATATTGTAGTTTGTGTAACAAAAAAATTGTTTTAAAGAAATCAATAAATAATAGATAAAAAATTTGGTTCGTTTATATTTATTTATTTGGTATTTGGCCATTCCCCTCAGTTGTGTTAAGTATTTTAAACAAGTCACTGAGGTGACAACCATTTTGTATATAGTAATGTTTGTGTAAATATATATATCTAAAAATAAAAGTGTTAAGATTAGTATTGTTATGTTACCATACCATGTATGCATTATTTGTGGTTGCCACATCTTCCATGCTGGTGCACAGAGAGGGAAGATCACAGTAAACTGTGTCATGTAATGGGCGTTGTGGAGCGTTTTGCCGCGAACATTGTTTCCGTCCGACTTTTATAGAACAAAACGTTTTACCACTTTATTTTACAAATCTCTACTTAGCTATTTTAATACATTTACGATTCCCAACTGCGCATTTATTAAGTTCATTTTTTGAAATTTCCAAAACAATCACGCATATGAACCAGCCACAATTCAATTTTTGCGGACATTTTAAACTATGACTTAGGAGCAAAAATGTTCCGAGTGAGTGGTAGTGGTCGTGGTGGTTGTCGTAGTACCCTCGCAAAACAGTAAAAAGTTTCTTTCGAACTTCTCGTGACTACAACTTGCAGTATATAATTAGCAAGCGTTTTTACAGCATTTTTATATAATTCCATTATGACTAGAGTATCAGTATATTATATTATGTTTTTATACAAATATTGTCACTATCACATCAACATTCTGTTTCCTTAATTCTCTTCCTGCTGCTATAATTGCTTGCTGTGCTCCAAAACACGCGGTCCGTTTCAAACAAATATTTTTGGCGTGGGTTAACTTGGGATTCCAACCCAGTATATATTTGACTGAAAATATTTTACATTTTTATATTGATACAATAACGATTAATATACATTTTGGGTATATTTTGTAACATATTCCGGCGGACTAACGAGTGACTGTTTAAAAACAAATTAACATCAAAACACGTTGGAATTTTTTGTAAAATGCTGTTGTGTAATTTATAACACACTTCCAAGTGTTAAAAAAGAATTTAAATTACACCGGGCGTTTTATGCTGCGTCACTAAATTATTTTTCACATTATTTATTCAAATAATGCTAAACAATTTTGATATTTTAAAATTATTCTCAATCTTAATTTTTTAGAACTGTTGAAAAAAGATGTGTTTAATATTTTAGCATTATATTACAAGCATAATAGAAATACTATAGGCAATCGAGTGACAGGACACAAGATCAAGGCGAAGTAAATAATCTGACGCATCCCCTATGATGAAAAGAAGCATATTGGCAACTCGTTTTAAAGTGGTTTTTCTATACATTTTCGAGTATTTTTGTGTGCAAAAATTTAAAACTATTTAAATCTTTCCTGAAAATTATACGTTTGTGTGTTTATTTGAATCTAATGGTTTATATACAATCGAGTTTAAAACGTAACTCGATATATAAAAACTAATTCGATATATAAAAACGTCACTCGATAATATAAACTGCCTATTTGTTGATAAGGTAAAATTTTTATTTAAAAAAAAAAATTAAGCGTTCGATTGTTTTGTAAGAAATGAACAAGGCTTTGTTTTGTTTTAGGCATTCGCTTTATACATTGACTTTTCCAACCTACCTTAGAATCAAAGTACTTTTATTATGATAAACTTCTATTAAATGGTGTTTTTTGTTTTTTAAAGATGTTGTTTTTCCCAAAAAATCCAAGCGAAACTCAAAAATCAACCTAAACTTTTCGTGTTTTATTTAACATAATATAGTTTAGTTATGAAAAAGTCAATTTTTCATATAGTTTTTTTTGCTATGGAAAAGACAGAAAGTTTTTTGCTATCTTATTGCTACAGAAATTATATTTTTGTTAGCTATGAAATATTTTTAGTATAGTTTTTTATGTTTTTTCTTTGCATGTTTGAACGGAAAAACTAATTTGTCAGGGCGACTTAATATATTGTGCTGATAAATGAGAGTTACCATATCGTATATCTTTCACGGTACCCCAGAGTCTAAATTCGATCTCATGATTTAATTTAGAGACCTCGAGTGCGTGTATTGTTAAATATAAAAAAAACCTTTTTAATCCTCTGTATTTAATTCACAACCCTGATTTTGACTTAGTTCGATCTATTCATCATTCTGGAATTATATTTTTTTTTACAATTAAACTAAACGAACGGTCACAAAAGTCCAAGAGTATAAAAAGATTATAGTCACTTGTCACTTCAGTTTCTCAGTAAAAAACCAACTAACAAAAATAAGGCATCAATTTTGTTGCTTGATTTTAGATGATTGTATCATTATGCAAAGAAGGAAAGATAAAGTATACATACATACAACTGTGACATATATACAGCCAAAATCAGAAAATCGTCATAAACCCAGAGCTTAGCTTTTTTAGTATTTGAATTGAATTTCGCTTGGCCTGGTACCAAGGTTGAATTCCTTTGTATCAGTGTTTTTTTTGTGTTTACGGCTCTTGTGTTTATGTGTTGTTTTTACGGGATGTATAATAGATTTAAAATCCTGTGATGATTTATTGCCATTTATCTAAAATTGGGTATTGGTGTGTTTTAACCATTTGCTATTTTGCGCGTCTAAAACGAAAAAAAGGAACCCAACACAGTGCTGCTTAAAATAAAACCAGTGTGCGTGTGATTGTGATCGGATCGCCCACCCGCAAGTTATATATACAGACCTGTACACGGTCTGGAAATGCCGCCACCTGCTTTATTGGAGGATTCCCCCCCGTTTTATTGCCCCCCCCCCCGCCAAAAAATGAAAAAGTATTTCAAAATTATGACGCCATTTTTGACCTATGATGACGCCATCATCGTAAATTTTTTGCAGTTTTTAGCCTATTTCAATGTATTTTAAACCATTTTAGACATATTTTTACCTTGTTTGTTTTCGCTTTTTTTTTGTTCCTTTTTTCCCTATTTCCCTTCTTTTTTTTCTCTTTTTTTCTTCTTTTTTTCTCTTTTTTTTTTTACCCTGCTTGCCCCCCGTTTTATTGCCTCCCCCACGTTTCAAAAAAGTTGCCACCCGTGCCCCCCGTTTTGAAATTGCCCCCCCCAATAAAACCCGGGGGGGGAGCACAAGTCTGTATATATTATTGTGAAAACTTTCGCAACGTTTACTGAATAATTGATTTGATTATGTATTGTTCATCCAAATCTAATATATAATTAAAAAAAAAACTCGTCCAATATTTATATTGTTTTATTTTACAAATGATATTTTATTTCCCAGATTTACGTTTGAAACTTATGGTACTTATATTCAAAAATCTTAATAAATCAAAAAAGTCTACATGTTCGTAAAACCCGAAAATTATGTTTAATCCTTAAACTTTATTTTGCAATTATATATTCTCAAAAACGTGTGGTCTGTTAATAAGAATGTAAAAGATTCATTTCTTGTTTGTGAATGATCAGCGGATGAAACATCAGTGGGGGGGAGGTCAATACTGACATCACATTTAGTTAATCCACCAAACAACCGCCTTATTTCCTTTTCTGCTATTATGCATTTATACCATATATATTAATTTGCTGAAGAATGCGTAAAAGGACTAAGTAAGAAACTTTCCAATAGGCAATTATCTATTACCGGTTATTTATTTGTTGAATTCTTAGATTAGATTCTTAGGTACTATTTTCTATAAAGTAAAACGATCGTTCATAGTTTTATTTATTATCATTCAGTATTTTTTATGTAATAATGTGTGTTGGTATATACTTGCATTTATTTATATAGTGCAGTATATAACCAGACCTGTGCACGGTCTGGAAATGCCCCCCCCCGTTTTATTAGAAGATTTGTCCCCCTGTTTTATTGCTCCTCCCCCCCCCAAAAAAAAAATTTAAAAGTACCCTAAAATTATGACGCAATTTTTGACCTATGATGACGCCATCATCGCGAATTTTTTGCAGTTTTTAGCCTATTTCAATGTATTTTAAGCCATTTTAGACCTATTTTTACCGCTTTTTTGTCCCTTTTTTTCTTTTTTCCCTTCTTTTTTCTCTTTTTTTCTTTTTTTTTTCTCTTTTTTTTCTTTCCCCCCTGCTTGCCCCCCCGTTTTATTGCCCCCCCCCCCCCGTTTAAAAAAAGTTGCCCCCCGTGCCCCCCATTTTGGAATTGCCCCCCCCCCGTTTTAACCCCGGGGGGGGGCAGTGCACAGGTCTGTATAACAAACTGTTACACTGATGGAAATTTTATATGGCATTTTTTATGTTGTTTTATTTGAAAAAAAAAACAACTATTAAAATCTTCTCATTTTTAAAGTTTAGTTGAACATATTTTGTTCAAGTAAAATTAACTTAATATATTTTGAAATTACAAAACATCGAAGTCGAACCAAAATATGCTTTTAACGCACGGCATACGTACATACCTATGTATTTATTTAGATTCTTCAACAAAACATGTGTGTTTTTTTTTCAATTCACGTGGTATAAAGAATAGGCTCGGTTGTAGAATTTAAAAATTTTGTAAACGAAAAGGTGATTCATTCTTTGCGCTATTATTTCGTGTTGTATAAACTGTTCGAGCCCAAGAATTAAAAAACTTTCATTCTTTGAAAATTTTACGAAAATTGACGAATTTATCTTTTTTGTTTTGTTCAGAATCATTTTTTTTATTCTTGTTTACTGAATACAACACTACCGCGGCACGCCGAAATAAATGTACCGAAATTTATTTTATATTCATATTTGCGCTTTTATTTATTGATTCTTTTTAACTTAACATACTTTTTGCGGCCTAAACAATGATTTTGTTTTTTAAGAAGTCTTTAAAATATTTTATTTACATATTTTTTTGTTTCAGATCCGTTTATCCGTAACAGTCCACTTCGAAGAAGTAAGAGTTTGGAGTTCAGAGAAGCATTTTCAATTCGCAGATCTCAATTGGCCAACAATGAAGACCCATTTCCCCCGCCTTCTTCAGCTTATAGAAAAGGTAAAAATTGTAAAATATTATTGAAATTTATTAACATAAAAGTTAAGGAAAGGGGCAACGCGAAGGATTAGGTACTCCATCCTAAACCTAAACTCTAATTTTTATTCCCCCATCCAAAAAAAAAACAACAAAATCTGGGATGACTTCTTACCTAAATAATTCCTTTTAAAGTTCAAACCCTACCCATCTCTGAAATAGTTTTCGAGCTTGTTTTTGCAGTCAAGTTCAAAGTTTCATTTTGATCGGAATTCAGATTACTATTGTTGAATAAAAAATTGTTTTTTTTTTAAATATTAAACTAGAAGTTTGAAATAATTAAAAAGCGCGAACTCCCCTCCCCGTCCTCAGGACATAAATAAGCAGCTTCCCATAAATTTTTGTGAGAGGTATACTTCGTAAAATGTTCAGCCGCCATAGACGGCCGAAATTGTTTTAGTTGTATAGTTGCATCCCTCAACCGAATTTTTTAAGCATTTATAATTATAGCGTTTTTATTAAATGGAGATTGGTAAACTGGTAACTGTGTCTGGCACCCCTTAATATTCTTTGTTTTGGACCCCCTAATTTTAGGGGGGATTCGCGTCGGTTCTCTCCAAATTTAGAGGGTGTCAAAAAAATTTTAAGATTTTGGGGGATATCACTAGGTATCAACCAAATCGGGATTTTCAGATTCGACCGGATCGCATCGGATCCAAATCCATTGATCCATCTGGCCGGAATAGGATATTTTACGGGATTGGATCAAAAATGATATACAATGAAAACATAATGGACACGAACTCTAAATTTGAAGAAATAATACCAAAAAATAGTTTGTAAAAAATGTTAGTATCCAATACCTTAATTAAACAAAAATTGCAGGAAAAAACTACATAAATTTTAGGCCCTAACAGTCGTCGGCGTGACTCGTCGTTGAGAAAGCGGCGTCGGTCTTTCTACGAAATGGTGCGAGAGCAGCGGAACAAATCCGTTTCCTCCAACTCCCTCAGCACGACGGCCAGCGGAGGGACAGAGGCGTCCGGCGATAAACTGATGGCCTCCTCCGCCAGCGAGGGACACTTCGGCACCGCCACGCTGAAGCGGATTAAGCACGCGTGGACAAAATTGAAGCCCTCCGACAGTCGGGAGTGCATAGGAGGAGTGACCATTGCCGCAACTACCGTGGCAGCGACGGCGGAAAACGCGACGGATGTAGTGGACGGAGGGAAGCTGAGGCAGCAGCCGAAAAAGGTGATTTGGTTTTTTTTAAATTGTTGGTGTTGAATTTTTAAACCGAAAAAGAGATTTCGTGAATTTAAAAATCGGAACATAATCTGCTAATCAAGTTGGGAACAAGGATTATTTCTACTAAAGCTAAAGCCTTCCAGGCTAAACTTAAGGGCGTAACCGCTCTCCGCCAGGAAGAAATAAACAATAAACCCGCGAGCGAGAAAAATTAAAAAAAAATTTTCAGCGGTTATGTAACCAATTATTATTTAGTTGCGTGCGTCATGTGTTTCTTTTCTCTGCACGTGATATTTTCTTAAAGAACGAGTGGTTACTTTACATTTTCACCGTGATAAAATTTATCTTTAATCGTTTTGCATCAATGTTTAAATCCAAATTTTACATAAAATTTTTGATTCTTGGAAAAAATGGTGGAAAATATTGCAGTCCTAATTAAATAATGAAAAAAAATGTCAAATATAATTAACAGTGACCACTAAAAAAAATTTAGTGAATGAAATTATTTTTACAATTTTGGCATCAATCTCAACTCAATAATAAATGATTGTGCAGTCATCCGGTTTTGTATGGATCCGTAAAAATTTTCGACCAAAAATTTTTTTAGGAGTATTACATAGTAAACCCTAATTTCAGTGTTTTAGTGCTAATACCTATACCACTGAAGTATTAGCGGGGCTGTCCGAGATACCTCCAAATTTTGAAGGGGGAGTTTTTAAAAGGTTATTTTTGTGTCTATACATATTTGCCGATGGAAAAAATTAACAAATCCTAATTTTGCAATATATCTGTTCTGTGATTTATTTTTATATACAATCGTCCTACTCGTCTTTTTTTATTTAAATGATATTGTTCGTTACTGTTTTGTAAGGCTTGTGGTTTGTGGGGATTTTAGAGACAAAACAAAAACAGAAAAGGCTCTGACTTATTTTTCAAGTATACTGTTTCCGTCAATAAGCGTTGTTAGTAATTTTCCACCTAAAAAAAACTTTTGGTAAAATGATCTTCGACAAAAATGACGTTCTGGTAAAATGCCCATCGGGTAGCTTGACATTCGGAATAATTTACCGTTGCTGTTGTTGTTTTTGCATTACCTACCTGAAACTTATCTTTCCTACGCAGATTATGCAAAGGGCAGGCGCTAAGATAAGCCAGGAGGGAGGGGCGAAAAAATTTCACCCCTATGTTTAATTTTAATTATAATAATATACCGTCCAGACCTGTGAACTGCCCCCCCCCCCGGGTTTAAACGGGGGGGCAACTTTTTTGAAACGGGGGGGGGGGCAAGCAGGGGGAAAGAAAAAAAAAGAAAAAAAGAGAAAACAAGAAAGGAATAGAGAAAAAAGGGACAAAAAAAGCGAAAATAAGGTAAAATAGATCTGATTTGCTTAAAATACATTGAAATAGGCTAAAAACTGCAAAAAAGGCGATGATGGCGTCATCGTAGGTCAAAAATGGCGGCATAATTTTAGGGTACTTTTTCATTTTTTAGCGGGAGGGG
>JASAMX010011165.1:0-64325 GCA_030248175.1 Microlaimidae sp. YZB2_3 | reverse complement strand
TTTGAACAAAGTCCAAAGGATTTTTGTCCTTTGGACAAAGTCCAAAGGACGTTTTTACGCTGTATTTGTCTTTTGAACAAAGTCCACAGGACGTTTTTACGCTGTATTTGTCCTTTGAACAAAGTCCAAAGGACTTTTGTCCCTTGGACAAAGTCCAAAGGACGTTTTTACGCTGTATTTGTCCTTTGAACAAAGTCCAAAGGACTTTTGTCCTTTGGACAAAGTCCAAAGGATTTTTGTCCTTTGGACAAAGTCCAAAGGACAAAGTCCAAAGGACGTTTTTACGCTGTATTTGTCCTTTGAACAAAGTCCAAAGGACTTTTGTCCTTTGGACAAAGTCCAAAGGACGTTTTTACGCTGTATTTGTCTTTTGAACAAAGTCGAAAAGACGTTTTTACGCTGTATTTGTCCTTTGAACAAAGTCCAAAGGACGTTTTTACGCTGTATTTGTCCTTTGAACAAAGTCCAAAGGACGTTTTTACGCTGTATTTGTCCTCTTAAAGTCCAAAGGACTTTTGTCCTTTGGACAAAGTCCAAAGGATTTTTGTCCTTTGGACAAAGTCCAAAGGACGTTTTTACGCTGGATTTGTCCTTTGAACAAAGGTGTGGTTTGTGGTTTGTGTCCAAAGGACTTTTTGTCCTTTGGACAAAGTCCAAAGGACGGGTTTTTACGCTGTATTTGTCCTTTGAACAAAGTCCAAAAGACGTTTTTCCCTGTATTTCTCCTTCGATTGGACAAAGTCCAAAGGACGTTTTTACGCTGTATTTGTCCTTTGAACAAAGTCCAAAGCACGTTTCTACGCTGTATTTGTCCTTTGAGCAAAGTCCCAAGGACTTTTGTCCTTTGGACTTGGTCCTTGAAACAAAGTCCAAAGGACGTTTCTACGCTGTATTTGTCCTTTGAGCAAAGTCCAAAGGACTTTTGTCCTTCGGACTTTGTCCAAAGGACGTTTTTACGCTGTATTTGTCCTTTGAACAAAGTCCAAAGGACGTTTTTACGCTGTATTTGTCCTTTGAACAAAGTCCAAAGGACGTTTTTACGCTGTATTTGTCCTTTGAACAAAGTCCAAAGGACGTTTTTACGCTGTATTTGTCCTTTTTGTCCTTTGAACAAAGTCCAAAGGACGTTTTTACGCTGTATTTGTCCTTTGAACAAAGTCCAAAGGACGTTTTTACGCTGTATTTGTCCTTTGAACAAAGTCCAAAGGACGTTTTTACGCTGTATTTGTCCTTTGAACAAAGTCCAAAGGACTTTTGTCCTTTGGACAAAGTCCAAAGGATTTTTGTCCTTTGGACAAAGTCCAAAGGACAAAGTCCAAAGGACGTTTTTACGCTGTATTTGTCCTTTGAACAAAGTCCAAAGGACGTTTTTACGCTGTATTTGTCCTTTGAACAAAGTCCAAAGGACGTTTTTACGCTGTATTTGTCCTTTGAACAAAGTCCAAAGGACGTTTTTACGCTGTATTTGTCCTTTGAACAAAGCCCAAAGGACTTTTGTCCTTTGGACAAAGTCCAAAGGACGTTTTTACGCTGTATTTGTCTTTTGAACAAAGTCGAAAAGACGTTTTTACGCTGTATTTGTCCTTTGAACAAAGTCCAAAGGACGTTTTTACGCTGTATTTGTCCTTTGAACAAAGTCCAAAGGACGTTTTTACGCTGTATTTGTTCTTTGAACAAAGTCCAAAGGACTTTTGTCCTTTGGACAAAGTCCAAAGGATTTTTGTCCTTTGGACAAAGTCCAAAGGACGTTTTTACGCTGTATTTGTCCTTTGAACAAAGCCCAAAGGACTTTTGTCCTTTGGACAAAGTCCAAAGGACGTTTTTACGCTGTATTTGTCTTTTGAACAAAGTCGAAAAGACGTTTTTACGCTGTATTTGTCCTTTGAACAAAGTCCAAAGGACGTTTTTACGCTGTATTTGTCCTTTGAACAAAGTCCAAAGGACGTTTTTACGCTGTATTTGTTCTTTGAACAAAGTCCAAAGGACTTTTGTCCTTTGGACAAAGTCCAAAGGACGTTTTTACGCTGTATTTGTCTTTTGAACAAAGTCGAAAAGACGTTTTTACGCTGTATTTGTCCTTTGAACAAAGTCCAAAGGACGTTTTTACGCTGTATTTGTCTTTTGAACAAAGTCGAAAAGACGTTTTTACGCTGTATTTGTCCTTTGAACAAAGTCCAAAGGACTTTTGTCCTTTGGACAAAGTCCAAAGGACAAAGTCCAAAGGACGTTTTTACGCTGTATTTGTCCTTTGAACAAAGGCCCTTGATTTGGCTTTTGTCCTTTGAACAAAGTCCAAAGGACGTTTTTACGCTGTATTTGTCTTTTGAACAAAGTCGAAAAGACGTTTTTACGCTGTATTTGTCCTTTGAACAAAGTCCAAAGGACGTTTTTACGCTGTATTTGTCCTTTGAACAAAGTCCAAAGGACGTTTTTACGCTGTATTTGTTCTTTGAACAAAGTCCAAAGGACTTTTGTCCTTTGGACAAAGTCCAAAGGATTTTTGTCCTTTGGACAAAGTCCAAAGGACGTTTTTACGCTGTATTTGTCCTTTGAACAAAGTCCAAAGGACTTTTGTCCTTTGGACAAAGTCCAAAGGACGTTTTTACGCTGTATTTGTCCTTTGAACAAAGTCCAAAGGACGTTTTTACGCTGTATTTGTCCTTTGTACAAAATCCAAAGGACGTTTTTACGCTGTATTTGTCCTTTGTACAAAGTCCAAAGGACGTTTTTACGCTGTATTTGTCCTTTGGACAAAGTCCAAAGGACTTTTGTCCTTTGTACTTTGTCCTTTGAACAAAGTCCAAAGGACGTTTTTACGCTGTATTTGTCCTTTGGGCAAAGTCCAAAGGAATTTTGTCCTTTGGACTTTGTCCAAAGGACGTTTTTACGCTGTATTTGTCTTTTGGACAAAGTCGAAAAGACGTTTTTACGCTGTATTTGTCCTTTGAACAAAGTCCAAAGGACGTTTTTACGCTGTATTTGTCCTTTGAACAAAGTCCAAAGGACGTTTTTACGCTGTATTTGTTCGGAAGTCAAAAGGACTTTTGTCCTTTGGACAAAGTCCAAAGGAGGTTGGCCTTGGGAGAAAGGCTTTTGTATTTGTCCCTTGGACAAAGTCAAAAGGACGTTTTGATGCTGTATTTGTCCTTTGGACTTGGTCCAAAGAATTTTGTTCTTTGGACTTTGTCCAAAGGACGTTTTGACGCTGTATTTGTCCTGGAAAAAGTCTAAAGGACGTGTTGACGCCGTATTTGTCCTTTGGACAAAGTCCAAAGAACGTTTTGACGCTCTATTTGTCCTTTGAACAAAGTCCAAAGGACGTTTTTTTGACGCTGTATTTGTCCAAAGTAGAAAAAGTCGTTCAAAGGACTTTTGTCCTTTGGACAAAGTCCAAAGGACGGGTTTTTACGCTGTATTTGTCCTTTGAACAAAGTCCAAAAGGACGTTTGTTACTTGTACAAAGTCCAAAGATTTTTGTCCTTTGGACAAAGTCCAAAGGACGTTTTTACGCTGTATTTGTTCTTTGAACAAAGTCCAAAGGACTATTGTCCTTTGGACAAAGTCCAAAGGACGTTTTGTCATAAGTATGAACCAGCCTTAAAAGTTTACGATTTTACGATTCGGTAGTTTTATTTTGGTTATATAGGTCCAACGGACCGTTTTTACGCTGTATTTGTTCCTTATAAAAATTAGAAAGCGGCCCAGCGGACTCTCTAGACTGCCTTTGGTGAGAAAAAATCTGGTGATAATGTGTTTCCTGGTGATTTGCCCTTATGTGATATTGTGGCTGCCGTACCTGGTGTTCGGGCTGATGCAAGGGATATGCACGGAGAGCAGTCTGGACTATTGTCTCAACGACGTGGAGACGAAACTTTGGTTGGAAAGCCTGATGATTGCCAACACTTGGGTCGGACCGTTCCTTTGTCTCGTTAAAGGTAAAATTCTGTTTGTTGCCGTCAATTTTTGAAGAAAAAAAAGGCTAACGGTAATTCCCATGGACCATGGACCAACTCGGACCCAACATGGACCCGCCCATGAGGGGTGAAACACTCTCTTTAACAATACAAATCAATATAAAATTGTTAGTTTTAACTTTTAAAAGGCTTAGGCTTAGGCTTAAATTCACACTAAGCCTAAGCCTAAGCCTAAGCCTGAAAGTACACTTAACAGTTTTATATTGATTTGTATTGTTAAAGAGAGTGTTTCACCCCTCATGGGCGGGTCCATGTTGGGTCCGAGTTGGTCCATGGTCCATGGGAATTACCGTTAGCCAAAAAAAATTGATTGGATTTGATAGCGGTTTTTTGATTTTATTTGTATTGAAAATATGGATGGTCAATTTTGTTGTTATTGTTATAAATGAATATTAAACATTAATTGAATCGATATTTTAGTGTTAGGCTGTGCAGCGAAAATATAACCTCTCCTTCCATTCTAGTGATAAGAAATATTTGTAAAACAAGTTTTAACCCCGTCTAAAATCAAGTTTTGCGGTTTAAATGAAATATTTAATCACACTCTGGGTGGACTTACCTCTGTACATTGAATATCTGTATTTTGCAACAACTTTGGTTTATTATATTCTAAAAAGAACCAAAGTTGTTCATTTAATATACATGGTTGTTGTGGCAATGAAAACAAAGTATAAAAAACTTAGCATATAAATCTTGGCTGGAATATTAAAACTTTTGTTGCTTGATTTCAAATCTTCCGTTGATATTTCCCCTGAACTCAAAGACGGTTTAGAAGCATCAGATCTAAAGTGCAAAGTTAAAAAACTGTAAACAAATCTTAATCTAAAATATTGCCCCTTTGTTTTATTTTTTGCTTTTTACATAAAAAGATAAGTATATTAGCAATTTCTTTTTGTGATAATGTCATTTCATTTTTTATTATTTTTTTTAAAATTTTTAACAATTATAAAAATAAAGCAGTAAATAAGAACAAATTGCGATTATATTTCTGTAAAAACAAGCAAAATAAAAAATAATTTAATAAGTATAAATTTATATAAAAATTAAACAAACAACACTCAATTTTTAGTAATGTTTTAGGTATTTAAAATAACTTTAAATAAACTGCTTGACGTTTATTCAAAATCGTGAATTTTTAATTTATGCACCAAAAGTAATTAAAATTTGCAGTTTCAAAAAAAATTAAAGTTCGCAGTTAAAAAATTTAGTGCCGTTTGGAACATGTTACACGATGGTCAAAACCCTCCCACTTAAACGGAAGTTGTGCAGTGTTAAAGATCTTCACAGAGTTATTACGTTATGCAATCACTTTCAACCAATAAGCGCTTGGGAAAAAAATTGATATCCAATGAACGTAAAGGATCTCCAATTTTTAGCTCCTCCCACAACCGTTCCCATAGAGCAAAACATATATGACGTGATCACGAATACTATAGTACATTTCAGAGTCCTTAAAATTCTGACGTGTAAGTTATTTCAAAATAATATTTTTAAGGGGTTTTGCCAAAAAAACGTTCGGTTTTTTTTATTAGACGCTTCCTGATGGCATATGGGTTTAGTCGATGTTTATTCTGATATAATTTTTTTTAATTGTCTTTTTTTAGAATTTTAAAGTAAGACTTAATTAAATTTCGTTTTTTTTTAAATTTTGACGCTTTCAACAAATTTTCGCTTCAATATATACCGCTCTTTTAACTTAAAGTTTTAAAAAATATACGCATCCGCGACAAACACTTCATTTTGCGCTTTAAAGCATAAACCGCCTTAACGTATAGTAATAAAAACTGTTTCAATTAAAAACTTAAAATAACTGCGTCAAAAAGTCTGTGCAAGAAGAAGAAACTTGCTGTATAATTTTATTTGACCCTAAAAAATGTGGGTTTTTTATTTTTCTAATTGTAGAAAAGTGCCATTATAATATTGTATTTTAAGGTGCCTGTAGTTATATTATTATTAAACCTTTTTTTTATTTTGCCATAACATTTATTAAGATGAAATCGACGCCGCTATTTCATAATATATTATATGTCCTTTTTTTTAAATTTTGAGATATGGCCATTTTAAATTTTCAAACTAAGTTTAATTATAAATCAACTTGATTTTGTTATAATTAACTTATTAACTTTATTATATTTCCAGTGGATCATACGCACAATCCGAGCATCGTGGTGACTGCGGAAGCTCAAAAACGCTGCCGGATGCTGGCGGAGGAATTCGTGACGTTCGACTCCAGCGGAGTCCATCACCCCTCGTTTAGCTCGTTCAATCACGACCGCAGCGAGAGCATCGCGGCCCCGCCGATTTCGCGAAAACTCGGCGTTCAGTCCAATTCCGTTCACTCGTCGTTTAAACGGCGCTACGCCCTGGCTAACGCCAGACTATTGAGGCAAAAAGGGCAGGAGAACTCGGTCAACGGCGGTGAACGCGAGTTAGAGTCGGACGAGCTTTCAACGGCCGTGTAAATGCCAGTGTCCGATTGCATTCATTCTACCAGTAGGAATCAATGAAAATTATTGACCAGGCCTATTATTGCCGGGTAAATGGGTGTGTCCTCCGCCAATGAGCATCGATAAAGCATTTTGACCACGCCTATTAATTGTTGAGCAGGAAAAAAGGTCACACGAGCTTAGAAAGGTCGTGTAAATGGGCGTGTCTGGATCGTTCCACTAATGAGCATCAAAAAAGTATATTGACCACGCCTACTAATGCCTTGTAAATAGAAGTGTCCAGTTCAATTCCACCAATGAGCATCTACTAAGTATATTGGCCACGCCTATTAACGCCTGTAATTGGATGTGTCTGGTTCGATTCCACTAATAAGCATCGATAAAGTATATTGACCACGCTTATTGATGCCGTGTAAATGGGTGTGTCTGGTTAATTCCACCAATGAGAATCGATGAAAATTATTGGCAACGCCTATTAATCCCGCGTAAATGGGTGAGTCCGGTTGAATTCCGCCAATGAGCATCGTTTTGACCACGCTTATTAATGTCGAACACGAGATGGAATTGGACAAGCTTACAACGGCCGTGGGTGTGTCTTGCTTAACTCCACCAGTCAGCATTAATGAAGTAAATTGACCACGCCCATTAATAAGAACTAAGAGCTAGAATCGGACGAGCCTACAACGACCGTGTAAATGAAAGTGTCTGGCTTATCAATGAGGCATTTTGAATACGCTTATTAATATAGGATAAAATAATCTAGATTCCAAATCAATTGCGACAAAGAGCTACTGGACAAACTTACAAGTGGTGTGGATATAGGTGGAAGTTATTGGAAATACTGAGTTAAGTGTCAGACTTAACTTAAACAATGAGCATAGACGGGACATTTTGACCTCGTCTTTTATTGGAGCAAACTAAAGATTCAAAACCAATTGCTACCACGATTTGGAATGGAACGAGTTTACAACATTGCGTGTGAATGAGTATTAGTGTAACTTAGCTTAACCAATGAGCATAGAAAAAGCTGTTTGACCGCGCCTATGGGGTGGAATTTGATTCCACCCCATAGGCGCTCCCAAAAAATTGCTACCATAATGTGGAATTTGATGAGCTTACAACTCTGCCGTGTAAATGGGTTAAAGTTATCGATTATATGGAGCTCAAGTGAATCTTGCCAAATTTAGTGTCCATTTCAGCTCGACGAGTGAGCATAAAACGTGTATAACTTCGATCACACTTACATATCAATGCCAAATTAATCAAAAAAGTCACATTGAATAATTAGTGCATGATTTCTCATTCTCTTTGACCAATCAGCGGACACCAGGAATTGGGGTCACGTGAGACAAAATAGTTTCAAAGCCATAACAATTGGAAAGTTGAGTGTAAATAATAGCTAGAACTTTAAATGCTCAAAAACTTTAAATGTTTATTATTACCACGTTGCTAAAAGTTTTCGAAAGTATATGCTATTTTAAAATTTGTGTTCAAGTGATTGTATCAAAAATATATACAATTATAAAAAACCGAAAATGTGCAACTTCTGTATCAAAAGCAGTATCGGCGTATGTCATTTATATTGACATACTTTAAATACAGTTTTTTATAAGTGTGCCATTATAATCGACTACAGATAAATCCTATCAGGATGAACTAGGGGGTGGTCATTAGTAACTACTCGTTTTTCAAAAATATCATGTACAGGAAAACATTTGACGCATTTCTAAAATAATTGGTTACATTACCGCTGACAACTTTTTTTATTTTTCCTGGCTTGCGCATTTATTGTTGTTGTTTTTTCTAACGAAGAACGGTTACGCCCTTAGTTTCAACCTGACAGACTTCAGTTTAAAAGTGCGGTGCGGAGTAAAACTTTTTGTATTTGATTTTGATAATTTTTCGTGAAAACCTTACCCCTGCCCCAAATAGCCCACAAAATTTTTTTCAACAAAATATCTCCAGTGGTTCAGACAGAAGTAATGACCCCCCAAAAATGGCGTTTTTTGACAATTCTGTACGTGAAAGATTACTCAATGGGTATAACGATTTTCGTTACAAATTATACACACAAAGAAAGCGGCTACTTTCTACTTCAATTTGATACCTAGATAGTTAAGATTGTCGAGATAGAGTCATGCATTTAATTTCGGCACTTTTTCAAGTTTTGATTACATATCTTATCACAACTTGGTCCCAAATTTGAATTGAGATGTGATAGATAGCTCGTTAGAAACCAGATGAATTAGACAAAAAGGACAGTAATAACATCATCTACCAATTTTTTCTTTGGCTGTAGTAACTTCTTGAAGGAAAATGGGCAAAAGGTGCATTTAATTTCGGCACTTTCGAAAATGCATTTAATTTCGGCACTTTAATTTTGTTTTCAATTTTTCACTCATATAAAAACAAATTAGAGTAAAAATAACAAATGTGGAGTAAATGTAGCAGTCAACTTTCAAATAAGCCATTAGACATTAATATTGACCTTAAAACAAGACAGTTATAGCCTGAAGAAAAAGTGCCAAAATTAAATGCACCAAACGAATTTTCCAAAGTGGCCATTTTCGATATCGTTCCTTATAAAACGAAATTTACGTATATGTTGATTGTTATGCATATCAGTGTTTTCAGAATAAGAAAATACACAACGTTTTAACATAAAATTTTTTGATCAAACAAAGTTGAAAAAATTATGGCCAAAAAACGGTTTTAAAAATGTCCAAAAAATGCCGGATTTACATGCATTACTCTATTGCGTTTCTCGTACAAAAAACACTCGATTTTTTCGCTAAAACACGAAGTGAAGGAAAGAAAGGTTGGGCAAACTTCACAAAATCACTGCCGTCGTTTGGTGTTTTTAACAAAAAAATCGCGGGTTTTTTGTACGGGAAACGCAATATTTTGACAAATACTGCACCAATCTTAACAAACAAGGTATCAAATTAGAGTAGAAAGTAGCCGCTTACTTTGAAAGCATAATTTGTAACGTAAATCGTAATACCCATTGAGCAATTTGTCACGTACAGTATTGTTGAAAAATTCCATTATTGGAAGGTCATAACTGCTGAACCACTGCAGATATTTTGTTGAAAAAATTTGTATGGGCTATTGGGGGCAAGGGTAAGGTTTTCATAAAAAATTATCAAAATCGAAGACAAAAAATTTGACTCCACACCGCACCATTAAGTTTGAAAATATACCATTATAATGGCATACGCGTGCGCTGCTTTTTATACAAAAGTTGTATATTTTTTGCTATAAATTTTTGGTATTATTATATCGTTATAAATATATTTAGTATTTGTGTAAATAAAGCAATATCAATTGACTACTTATAAATCTCATTTCTTAAAATAAAAAAATGATATTTGACAAGATGATTAAATGCACAAACTTAATCATTGAAAGGACTGGTACGGGGAATTTAGAGCCACATGCAGGGAACTTGGAGCCATCAAATTTTTTGGGAACTTAGAGCCACGAGCAATCAAATTTTGGAGCCTTTAAGAAAAATTGATTTCGGCTTAAAGTTAGACGTCGTTTAGGCTTAGGTAGACGTTCTAGCAATTTTTATTTTTTACTCCAAGTTCCCAACTTACGGCTCCAAGTTCCTCAATTATGGTTCTAAGCTTCTTATTTTTGGCTCTCAAGTTCCTTCAGCTGCATCGACTTTAAATCAGAGGACTGCAGATTTAAAGAAAAAAAACTGGAACTACATAATTATAGTACAACAAGGCTGAACTGAATAAAATTACAACTTCTGTGTAAACCTAAACAGCCACTCATTTATATCCAAACAATTAATATCTAAAAACTTGAAACTTGTGAAAAATAATATATCTTTACACGTGAAAGGTTACATAAATTTTATCTAAAACATTAACAACAGTTACTATTTAAAAAGTACAAAGCTCACAATTCACTCTATTTAAAAAACGAATTCAAACAAAAACTCCTGCTTTAGATAATTTGTGCAATCATTTTTACAGTCTTTTTTTGCGAATTTTTAAAATGTGAAGGTGATTACACTAAAACCAAATTATTAATTAGTTGCGATTGAATTCAGCGTATTTGTTTCACTAAATGACTCGAAATATATTGATAATAAACATAAATAAATATTTTTTATTTGTTGTTGTTGTTGTTTATAATTTATTGGCTCAATTATAAAGTAGTACGTTTATGTTATAATTAACAAAAAAGTTTTAAATTATTAAATGAAAGGGACTCGAAGCTGCTTTTCAATGCACCTAAAAGAATAAAATAAAAATAATCAACAGGGCATTTTAACAAAAAAAAGTAAATCAATAATCACCGTATTAGCCAATCGTTGATGCCATATACACATCCGGTTTTACTGCCGATCATTTGGTATTATTCTAAACTGGCATAAAATCCGTGTTTGACCAAAATTAAATTGCAAATATTATACACAAAAAGTAGACTTAAAAAGACGTTTGAAGGAGATATTTTCGTTGGGTCTAAACGTTTAATTAATATATGTACTGTCATTTTTTTTTATTTCAAAAAACACATGGTAGCTAAACCGCTCATCTTTTAATTTAGCATGTAAATCTGGCACGATAATTACTGTAAAAACGCACATCACCGCTATTATTTTGTATTATATTATTTCTACTGTAGTGTTGCGATAGTTAGCCAAAAATCAAAGTAGGTAGTTAAATAGGTAGTTAACTACTTTTAAAATTATTAATAGGCAGTTAAGTAGTTAAATAAAATTACAAGTAGGTAGTAAGTAGGTAGTTAACTACTTGAAATTTTTAATCTAGGTAGTTAAGTAGGTAGTTAAATAGTTAATTTTTTAACTAAATATATATTTATATTAAAGTAGAACTAAAAATTTATATTCTTTAAAAATTTATATTTATCTAAAAAAATACTTTTTAACTTCTTTAATAGATAATTATTTCAATATTTAATTCGTTTTTCGCCAGTTCTTTATATTTTGCAATACTTACGAAACGGCTAAACGGATAACATAATAAAATTGAAATTTAGGAAGTTGTTTACAGGAAATATTTTATTGTTAACTTCTTTTAGGTATGCCATAGGCTAGACAACAATGTGAGTCTTAAGAAATTTATACTACTCTCTTAGACCCGTTTGTAAAATCCCTTCTCTTTATTTTGCGAAGTTGCAATTTTACAAAGTGTTATTGCAAACATTTAATATCACAAACTATTTTACAATTTTTACAAATCTTGAGAAACGAATGGTTTTTTTTGTTTCGCGCGCCATTTTTTAGTTTTAACACGTTGTTAGCCGGTATAATTAATTTTAATTGTTTTTAGTAAATAAAACTTGGTACAAATATGAAAGAAACTTCGTAAAAAATGTAAAATAATGCTTTGGATATCACCTTTTTTTATTTCGGGTGACATTCGTAACGGTCAAACTCGCGATATTAGTTTATTTAATTTTGTTTAAAATTGTATCTACCTTCTCCAAAATAAAAACATTAAATGCTCAACTAGAAAACTTTTCTATAAAATCGAAATTGCTTGCGTGTGCACAGACTTTAACTCCTTAGTTTGAAGTCTTTAAATTTTCTACTGAGGAGTTTGAGTTTTTGCAACGCGTTGTGTTAAAAAATGGCTGCACTTTCATTAACCACACCAATTTCAGAATATATAAATAAAAAGATTTTATAATTGAAAAATTCAGATTAATATAAGGCGAATTTTTCTTTAATGTTTCTATTTATTACATAAAACAAATTAGCTGTCAAAGTATTTGTTAAATTAAAAGTCGCCTTATATTAAATCTGAATTTTTCAAATTTTTTCGGACTTAGAACTTGATATTTGGTTTTAAAAAGTCGTTAATATGGCGGTATGTTTTGCTTTATACGAAAATAATAATAAATTACAAAATTTAATGCAGAATGCGATAATTTATTTTGACAAAAATTTTTCATCTTGACTGTGACGCTTGCGTTATATTTTTTTGTATCGTTTTGACGTCGTGTGACTTAATACCGTGGTACCGTGGTATTTACAGCTGGTTAAATCATGTTAGTCCGTAGTTGTCCGTAGTTAAACCTCTGTTCATGTGAAAAACGACCAGTTTTTTTTTCTAAGTTACGCATTAGGTACTGGGGTACTTGTGTGACACTTTTTCCCTTACTGAATTACATATTAAGTAACTTCATTTAGTAATACACATTCTCTTGTGGTTATTTTTTTGGTTTAAATTATAATTCCTTACCTCTTTATAAAAATTACTAATTTTCAACGTGAAAAGCGAAAAAATATCCTTACCACTAATTAGCAGCCATATGGCAACAATAAAAATATTTAAAAAAATAAAATGAAATAAATCTTGGGTGACGTGTGAGCGCTGCGGGATACAATGTTTCAATAGACGGAAATTTATCAAAATCGAAACAGAAAAAAAGTCTTTTTATATGGAATACTATGAAGCTACAATCACTCCAAAAATTTAATGCAAGAAAAGACTTGTCTGGGTAACCTCGTAAAATTGTATGGAACCTGGAAAAACCATTTACAATGGTGTGGTTTTGTTGTTTAAAAATAAACCATCAATCCAGAAAAATCAAGCACAAAACAAAAGTCCAAATAAAGCTAATTTCCAAAAAAGTGGTTAAATCAAGTCTAACTAAAAAATTTTAACAGAAGAAAAACACACTATTTTATATGGTTCTTTCAGGTTCCATACAATTTTACGGAGTTACCCAGACTTAATTTTTGTATAGTATACTGCTTAAAATTACATTAAAATTTTGGATATGAAAATAATAAGAGCATACCGCCGTATAAACGCCTATTTAAAACCAATTATCCAGTTCTAAATCCGAAAAACATTGAAAAATTTAGATTTAATATAAGGCGACTTTTTCTTTAATGTTTCTATTTATTACATAAGCTGTCAAAGTATTTGTTAAATTAAAAGTCGCCTTATATTAAATCTAAATTTTTCAATGTTTTTCGGACTTAGAACTGAATAATTGGTTTTAAATAGCCGTTTATACGGCGGTATGCTCTTATTTATACGAAAATAATCATAAATTACAAAATTTAATGCACAATTCGATAATTTATTTTGACAAAAATTTTTCATGGTGACTGTGACGCTTGCGTTATACTGTTTTTGTATCGTTTTTACGACGTGTGACTTAATTAATACCGTGGTATTTACAGCTGGTTAACTCATATAAAAGCTTAATTCACTTTGTGGGAAATTTATGTGAATTAATTTTTATTAATGGTTAAAAAACGCAAAATAAAGCTTTTACACCTATTGTTTTTATCGGGTTTTGTTTTTCTGAAAATTTCACAAAATCTGTTATTAATTTACAGGTTTTAAAGAGACTTGTTTGAGTCTTTTCTGGCATTTAGTTTTTAGACTTATGTAGCTTTATACTATTCCATTTAACATAAGGCTTTTTTTCGAAACTTCGTTTCGGCTTTTGCTAGAATTTATTCTTAAAATTGATTTTATGACGTAGTTGAGAAATTATTAGTAGTAGTTTTCGCACAAAATTAAACGTGTTATAAGAAAATAAAGTTGCATTTTTGTTTTGTTGTTTTACTCCAAGCATTATTATATTATGTAAAATTTGTTTATTTAAAGTATTACTTAGGTTTTCAATTAGGTGTATAAACTATAATGCACAAAATCATTGTTGAGTGTGTACAAATACGGATTTTTATTAAAGACCCTCAACGAGTTGAAATTATTCTGGATACCCGCTGTCACATTTCGCTTCAAAATGCTGTGAATTTTACATAATATATATGCGCCCCTCAGGTATTGATTGTTCGTGTAACGACACCAATTGCTTGACTGATTACTTCATTAACTACTTTCTGTCTACTTTGTAACTACTTTGTTTACTACATGTATTAACTACTTTATTTTTTTAAAGTAGGTAGTTAATAGGTAGTTAACTACTTTTGGAAACGAAAGTAGGTAGTTAACTAGTTAACCAAAATCATGGTAGTTAAGTAGTTAAATACTTAAGTAGTTATCACAACACTAATCTATTGTCGCTCGAAAGCTATTTTATTGATCAATTAGAAGTTTTATGTTAGAAATTTTTTAAATTATTATGTTGGTGAATAAATCGATAACAAAAACCTAAATCAAAAGTGGCTCCTAAAAAAGTTGTGTAATTCTTTCTTCTTTCTAATGAGCCAAAGTTTATTTTTGATCAATTAGTAAGAAAGAAAGAATATATCATTTAAGATATGAGCGTTAGTATAATAAGGAGAAGAAGAAGAAGATGATGATTTACAAAATTTACCCTGGTTTTCTATAGTTGGCGGAACAAAATGTTCCCATGACGCAACAGAGCCACCAATCATTAATATACCTTTTGACTGCTCGTAAACTTATATAAATTTTCGAGCTGGTTGTCGAAGTAAGAATAGAATCTCTTTCGAATTTATATTTAGCAAATAAATTTTGACTCTCTTCATTGGCTGCTCCTTGATGACTAGCAGTATTCAATCGACTATTGAACAAGTAAGCAACTTAAAAGTTTGAGCAAAAAAACGACTAACGACCTAATATTAAAAATTAAATACCGACAAAAATGTCAATTTGTAACGACCAAAATTGACTCATTTTTGTATTATTTTGTCAAAAGATTGTATTTAAAAAAATCTGCGTTCCAATTTATTTTTTTTTTCTAAAAACGTCATAACCCCACAATTTTTTGGTCTTATTATGTCTCCTACACAGATTTTGAGGTTAGCCTGATATAATTTAGCCATAATTGATCGTATCATATTTTTAAAATTTATAAGTGTTGAAAGGCTTGCAGTGGGTTTTCTTAAGTACGTTTTGTTTGCATATTATATATTAAAAAATATTGATTTTTTTCTGATAAACTGTTTTAAACTGCCATATTTTAAAGCGAAAACTAAAAATAAAAAAACTTTCTACAATGTTTTTAGCCGTTTGTGTAAAATTTTCTATATGTATGCATTTTTATAATTTCCCCCTTTATTGAACCGTATAGCATGTGTTTTTGTGAGCCATATTTTTGTTTACGTTTTACGTAAACGAAAATATGGCAAAAACATTTTCCTTTAGTTCTTTATACTTTGGAACCTAAGTTGCACGTTTAAACATTTTTTGATAGCATTGTGTACGCAAAAAGTAATCAAATCGTCTTCTTAAAAACAGCCGAGGGGGTATTACAAAATAAAAGTACATGACAAGGCAGTAAATTTTCTGTCGTCTCAACAACACAATACTCACCATTAAAACTTTTTTTAAAACCATAAACTTAAACAACACAAGAAACCAGCATGCAAAAATACTTATTTTCAGTCAATGCTCAATATAATTGTAAAAATTAGGTGTTATTTGAAACCATATTTTAACATAAAATAATTATTTGAAATACATAACTCGTATCAATTGAGAGATTACCACCAAAATAGAGGCATCATGAAAAAAAAATTAACATCTTAATTAATTAAACAGTTTGAATTTCTTTCAAATGGATGTTACTTTGGTATTAAAATATTTATAACACAGTACATTATTTTGATAAAATAACAAAAAAAAACCAATAAAATATTGCTACATATTTGTTCAATCGAAAAAAAAAGTAAAATCAAAGTTATTATTGCGGTAAGAAAGAATACTTGGCTTTGGAAGGCAGTTTTTTTTTACCTGCCCTTAGTCTGCCTATTTATTTTTCTTTTTTTACCATGCCCATAATTAATCATAGAAGACGCACGCTATCTAGCTTTTTTTATTACTAATCTGGCTGCCTCCAGCCTACATCTGCATTGTAGTTTTTTTGAAAGAATTTGATGCCTTCTGTTTCACTTCCAATCTACTAAAGAAAGATTGTGAAGAAGTCTTAATTCGAGGATTATATTTAAATCCCACATAAGTGAGATTAAGTTCTGAAAATATGCGGTCTTCATATGGAGAATCACTACAGTTAATTTAATGTACACAAAGGTCTTGAAAAGATTTAAAAATAATTTGTATATGACTTTGGTTAACGAAAGAAAACAAGATCATAATACACGAAAATAACAATTAAATAGAAAATTTTTATTCTAAAAAACAGCTGGTTGTAAATACTTATTTCTTTTTCATTTTTTTCCGGTCATATACAAATTGTTTTCAATTCTTCTCGAGACCTTTGTGTACATTGAATAAACCGTCGTGATTCTCCATTATTTTACTTCCCTTTTAATTTTTTGGTTGGAAAACCCCGCAAGAAAATAAAGAACGTACTAATCGTCATACTGAACGTCCAATAAGCTGCAACCAACCCATGTTCATGTTAAATGACACCATATGCAAATTATTTACTATGTGAGATTCATGAATTGAGAAAGACATAAGAAATTAATTGTACGTAAGCTATTAGGAAAATTTACATCTGAACATCTGCATCTGAATATTTATGGACATATTTATATTAAAGTTTGTAAGTCTTAAAATTTTATCAAAAATTTAGCGTTGTTTAAGTTAAATTCTGTTTGTTTGTTTTTTTAATTCTCTCTGCCGGTATTTGGGTTTGGAATAAACGAAAAAACCGAAAAAACCCTCCCCCGTCCAGTTTTCAGTTTGACATTGAATTTTACATTGACTCCTTATCTCCTTTTCGATCCGGATTGGTTTAAAGAAAACTTGGAGTGTAAAATCGCCGCGAGGTTCCGTTTTTTTCGCCTTACCCGATCGATTCAGTCATGGTGAACCGAAAACGCGCCGGGCGAAAACTGGAAATCGTCGGGGATTTCCCCTTTAAACGCGTCGAAAAGCGAAAATTCCTCCTTTTAAATTACTTTTTCCCACTTTTAAACTCCCGAAAATAACCGCATTTCGCCGTTTAAGTACTATGTAACTCCCCCACTTTTCCACTCCCTTTTTTTAACTGGTCTTTGCACATTTTTTCCGCCCAAACCCCCTGTAGACAGCGGACAATCTGGGGTAAACCGTTGAAGTGTGACGCCGGCGTCGCGGAGAAAGTATAAAAAGGGGAGTCCACGATTGACTGCGTACAGTATCGCATTTGCAGAAGATTTTGAAGAGCCAAAACCAGTAAGAGTTTTGTTATTAAATTTTTTTTCACTTCCTTGTAATTTATGTAAATAGACTTGTTGCGCTTCAATGTAAATTATGTAAAAAGATTTTTTTAGCTTCCATGTCATTTATGTAAAAAGATTTTAACCTGAAAACTCTTTAGTTTTAAACAGAAATTTTAAAGCAGAAACCTGAAGCCTAAGCAAAAATAAGTCTAAACAAAGTTTAAAGCTAAGCTTAACAAGCGAGATATAAAACCTATACTGGGGGTTTAAGTTGGTAACGACCTTATTTATTCATTATTATATGCAAAGAATGCTCCACAATTTTTTTTATATAATAAAGGTTAAAAATATCTTGCTTTTTACGCTTTAATTTGGCAAAAAGAATTCAAATATTGTGTGTCACATCAATATAATATAGTTTAGAAGTAAATGATACAGTATTAGTTTGTTTTTAGTTTTTTATTGTTAAAAAAAACTTATTAAATATATTAAAAAATTGGAAAAATATCTTGCTTATTTACGCTTTAATTTGGCAAAAAGAATTCAGATATTGTGTGTCACACCAGTATAATATAGTTAAAAAGTAAAATGATACAGTATTCGTTCGTTTTCAGTTTTTATTGGAAAAAAATAACTTATTAAATATATTGATTTCATTTTCGTGTTTAGATAAGCATGTCCGCACACGTAGCTGGCTGGACCGCCATCGGCGTGTCCATCTTGGCCACCCTCATCTGCTTCTTGGCCGTTCCAATGTTCTGGAACAAGCTTTCCAACATCAACGACCAGATTCAACTGGAAATCGACGAGTTCAAAGTGAGTTATTTCTCGAACTTATAGTGAATTATTTTTAGAATTCAAAGTGAGTTATTTTCGAATTTTAAGTGAGTTAATTTCTTAGGTAAATTCTAAGGTCTTAGGTTAAGCATCGAATATTGTGCGAAGTAATTCCTTTGTACCGTAAGACAACCGATGTGTGCGGCTGCAGTGGTCTGATTTGTGTGTTTCAATGGCACTTGACTGCAATCAAAAATAGCTCGATTTGGATAAAGTGAATTATGGTTTCACTATATTTTTTAAAAAGTTTAAAATATGTTTGTTTATTTACTTTATCAATTGAATGCTAAAGCTGCATACTACATAATTATTTTAAACTGTTTTAAATTATTTTAAAATTTTATATAAGTAATATTTTTACAACCTTTGTTTGTGTTCGGAGGTGAAACTGCAACCTTACTATAGATAAAAAACAAAAATGGAAATTTCGTTTTGAAAATAGATGTTTTATTTAAGAAGTAAATTTTAGAGTTAATTTTATGCCAATTTTTCAGGTAATCGAGGAGGAAATCTGGCAATCAATTGGCTCCAACCGCCGTGCCAACCCCCGACCCCTCATCAAGACACGTATTGCTCGTCAAGCCGGAGCCCAATGCAGTAAGTTTTTCTTCTTTTATGCATTCTTGCTTTAAAAAATTTTAAATTAACGATAGAGTTAAAATTTAAAAAAAGCGAATAAACCAAATTTACAAAGATAAAATGCTCGACACAATAAATTCTACTAAAAAATGGATAAATTTTGATAATAATTTCAAATTATGAATTATAATTTAACAAGTTTTTTTTAAAAACAACTTTTTTTACTAAAAAAGTACATTGTCTGAGCTTAACAAATCTTAGTCGATTATTTTTTAAATTTTAGTTCTCTTTACGAAAAAATTCGTTTTCTTTTTCTAATTAATGTCTCGTTTATTTCAGACTGCGATGCTGGCAGTTCCTGCCCATCTGGTCCTCCTGGACCTCCCGGTGAATCAGGATTGGACGGACAACCCGGAGCTCCCGGACTCCCCGGAGGCCCCGGTTTGGACGGAACCGTACCCCCATTCCCCACTCACCCCAACGGAAACTGCCGTCTCTGCCCCGCCGGACCTCGTGGATCCCCTGGACCCCGTGGTTCTCCCGGTGCTCCCGGAAACCCCGGAGATCAAGGACGCCGCGGAGGAAACGGAAACCCCGGACGCGATGGACCTCCAGGACCCCCTGGTGCCCCCGGACAGGACGGAAACCTCGGACAACCCGGACCCCCAGGACCTCCCGGACAAGATGGTACCCGTGGCAGCAAAGGACTTCCCGGACCCCCAGGACCCGCTGGTCCCCGAGGACCCCCCGGCCCCAGAGGACAACCCGGTCGCCCTGGAAACCGCGGAAACAACGGACAACAAGGACCCCAAGGACCTCCCGGACCTCCTGGTAAGCCAGTTTTAAAGTTTTTTCTGCCTGTAAAATATGTGATTGTGATATTTATATACTACAGTTACTTGATTAATATTTTGTATCAAATTGTTTGTTATACGCAAACTTTAATTTTTCACTAGTTAAATTCATAAATTTTCAGGCAACCTTGGAAACCCCGGACAACCCGGACGCTCTGGAATTCCCGGACCCCCCGGCGAAGATGCCCAGTACTGTCCTTGCCCGCGCCGTTCATAAACGACGTAACCGAACAGCTCCGGACCCAATATTCCGCGGAGCTATCGACACTTTCCGCTTTCTTTTGGTTTCTTTCACCCTTTTTCTCTCGCAACACAAAATTATTAACAAATTGAAAAATAACCGAAAATTTTTGTTATTGTAACTGGTTTTTTTATTTCTGTACTGTAAATGTTTAAACAAAAAACTAAAAAGATAAAATTACGGCTGAAATAGAATAAATAATTTTTCATATTTTGTTATCCAACACATGGTATTATGCAATTAAGAGTTTGAATTTAAACAAAAAACATATAAAAATAATTCGCATTAATAAGTACACTACTCCATTAAATACCTTGGTATCTACGAATGTCAAGTTGACACTTAATAAATAAAAATAAAAAAATAAAAATCATTAGTAAAACATTGTTGTAAAAGTAATAAAACAATTAGTATATTACATATCAAATTGTATAGTAAAATAAAAAAAGATTCGCAGTGCCAAAAAATTATAACCTTTACAAAAACAATTTGCACTGAAAAAAAACTTCGAATAGTTATATCTCCTAAAGGGATAGATAATTTAAAACGAAAATTATACTATATATCAATATGTAACTATAGAATTACAAAATAATAGTAAATTTGTGTTCATTATTCGATGACCAAAAATAGTCAATTTTTTTCAGCGCACTTTTTTTGTACAAACAATACAATGATTTTAAAATTTCCAATCACACTAAATTGATCGATAAATTTCGAAATCATAATCATTTAGTGAAAAATCCATGCCTATATAACCCACAAGCTTAAATATATTGTCCGGTCCGGACATCCGGACTGAACTCCTCACAATAAAGCAAAAAAGTAACAAAACGTTTTGTTATTACACAAACGGTCCGATCCACGGTTTATACACGGTTAATAGACTGAATGCAAATTTATTTATTAATTAAAAGACCGAGAAGACATGAAGTTTTTAAAAAAAGTTTAGTACGAAGTTAAACGGACCTTTTTCGCCCGGATAAATTGGACAGAAAGTGTTCTAAAAAATATTTTTGGCGAACAAACGAAACCATCGTATAAACAGTTAAACATGGCGAGTTATAAACCCAGATCACTGAAAAACGATTTGCTTATCTTTAAATCTCACGAAAACGAGATCGCAACTCAGAAAAGTTCGGTCGCAACTGTTGACTCCTCTTAATTTTTTATTTGGAAATCCGCGCAAAAAACACTGACCGTACTATTTATTTGGGCTATTCGATTGCTGTAAAATTCGGTTAAATTAAAATTAAAATTAAAATTTGTATAATTGCGATAAAAACAAGAGATAAAACGTTTATTGTATACGCGTTCAGTAGTTTTTGCGCGGTTTTCCAACAAAAAAAAACTAAAGGAGTCAACAATTGCGAACGCACTTTCCAGTCCATATCGCCTTTACTACGGCAAAATGAGCCACAGTTCGTATAAAATATGTGTGGTTGTGACTTATTTTAAAGTTAAAACAGGGCCTTATGAACTACAAAATGAGTCACAATCATGTGGATTTTATAATGACAGTGGCTCATTTTGCCGTAGTAACGACGAATCTCTTACGTGACTTTGGTCGATTCTAAAGCTAACTTAAGATCCCTATTACCAAGAACACATGAAATTTAATTAATAAAGAAAAGAAGAATGAGAAATGAAAAACAAATTATACGGGCTATGTGTGGATCCAACCTAAATGCATACGTATACATATGTTTATATGCATACGTATGCATATTTTTTAAAAAAACAAAAAAAAACTTTTTTTTTTAATTTCCAAAATATGCATACGTATGCATATTTTGCAACTTATATGCATACGTATGCATTTTTCCGGAAAGTATATGCATACGTATGCATTTTTTTGTAACTTTTATGCATACGTATGCATAAAAGTTACAAAAAAATGCATACGTATGCATAAAAGTTTCCAAAAAATGCATACGTATGCATATACTTTACGGAAAAATGCATACGTATGCATATAACTAAAAAAGATATGCACACGTATGCATATGAATTTATGATTCTAGGACACGAGGGTACTGGACACGAGGGTACTGGACACGAGGGTACTGGACACGAGGGTACTGGACACGAGGGTACCGGACACGAGGGTACTGAGCTAAGAAAAAATAGGTTTGCCACAAATATGTAAATTTTTTAAACTGAATGAGCCGAACTAAATTTTAATCGTTTGAATGTGAAGACAATTAAACGTTACGTAAGTCGTTTCGTTTTTAATTATAAATAACATTTTTTCTTGCTTAAATATAATGCAATTTAATAATCAAAAAACTACGTAAATTGTTTAAAAAACATCATACTAAAACGTGAAATTTTTAAAGGTTATTTTACACACAGTTTATACCATGGGTTTTTAATAAAAACAATGATAATGTTTGAAGCTATCACCGAATTTCTGAAGCTTCGAAACCCTGCCTTTGAAAAAACTAAAGAATTATTATTAAACAACCATGAGTGGAATGAGAACGCCAAGAAGTTATTTAATTAATTACTTAATTAATTATTAATAAGTAATTATTTATTTATTAATTAATTAATTATTTAATTAATTTAATTAATTAATTACTGTGTTTTTTTTTCTAAATCATATACTCGTACGAAAATACGAAGCGAGTTTCAGTTTTTTGCTGTCCTTTTATATTTAAACTCCTTTCATCGACTCTTGATTAAAATAAATAAGTTTTTTTGATAAAATCTTTAAATTAATAACTCCTGCAAAAATAGATTTTAGCAGTAGAAATGTAAAAAATAACTTCTTGCCTTTTTTAGTCCACTCTAGCTCTAGGAATTTACTTGAACACATGTTGATTATTTAAAAAAAGGCAAACAAAATGTCCTTTTAAAACCCAAAACATACAATTGTTAGATTTTTCATGTATGATATTTTATACATTTAAATCTAAGTATAAAGTCGTGAGTTAAATAATCCAACAACGGACCCTTGGGAGTCTTCAAAACCCATTGCACGGTAAACTTTATTAAGCCTAAACAAAGCCCAAAAATTAAGCTAAACTTTTATCATACTATTTCAATAATATTGTGCTTTTTAAAAATACCGAAAAATTTACTGTTAAAAAGAAGCAATTGTTTTTCGGAAAATATTTTACTAAAATGTTTTATTTGCAATTATTTCTGCAGTTATTTTTTCCGTTAAGGCATTTTTAAGAATTCATTTTTTTTAACACACCACGAAAAATAACCACAAAAATGTTTTGACAGCAAAATCAAAGCATAACAGCAACCTAAATGCTTATTATCTTTCAATTCGTCTCATAGATTCTCAAGATTTTTAAAGCTAGTTATTATATAAAAAAAAATCACGAAAATGTATACAAATTACACGAAAATGTTTTAATGTTATGAAATTATTATTTTTGTTTTATGTTTTCTCAATAAATTTATTTTTATAATCCTCTTTTATAAGTCAGTCAAACAAATAAATGATATTTAAAAATAATAAACTATTGTTATGCAATAAATTTATTCCGTTTTATACGGAAAGGTTATGTTTTTCGCTCGTCAGTACCCTCGTGTCCCCCTTGCATAATGAATCGATTATGCTGCGAGGTTGTGGTGAACGCAATTTTTTTAAGCCCAGTACCTTCGTGTCCAGTACCCTCGTGTCCAGTACCCTCGTGTCCAGTACCCTCGTGTCCAGTACCCTCGTGTCCCGTTCCCGAATTTATGCATACGTATGCATAACATATGCATATGCATATAAACATATGCATACGTATGCATTTAGGTTGGATCCACACATAGCCCATATAATTTGATCTTCATTTCTCATTCTTTTTTTCTTTATTAATTAATTTTCATGTATTCTTGCTATTACTAACGCAAACACAACATAAATCGGCAGGAGGTAAAACAATACAAACAGCTAATTTTTCAATTATACACGGCTTGACATTTGCTACGCGTTATATCGTGTCCAAACATTTTCTAACTCATTAATATATAAAACTGATGGAATAAGGATTTTTAAATAAAAAAGACTTATGGTTGAAATACATCTGGCCGACCTTGTAAATTACTATGCAGACATGAGCGGACCAATTAAAACTGGGCGATTATGACGTTAAAAAAACAATTAAGAACGCAGAATTTTTTTTTATTCCAACTTTTCACAAAAATAGAACAACTAACCAACTTTAGCCCTTAAAAATTTTGCATTAGGGTTCCAAATTGAGTAATTTGATAAATAATTATTAAAATTCGGGTTTTGATTTTAATTATTAAGCCGCTTTTGTTAAAAGTTTTGAATGGTTGTTGCTGGTAAATAGTCGATTCAATACTCCAATTATCGAAGTCAGCTAAATTTTATTTGCCTATAAGAATGCGTAATTCAAAATCACATGTTTGAAAACAACTAGACAAATGAAACCACTTACAAAGTAGAGTAAAAACAAGAGCAAACTTAAAGAATCAGGAATAAAACTATTAAAATCAGAATACACACCGCTAAAACTGGGTTTTCTATGTATAGATAGACGTACAAAAACTTTTATTAATCTTTGGCACTAACATATCCAGAAAAAATAACGCATTCTTGTTTTTTTCTTTACTCGTAAAAACAATAGATTTATGGCAAAAACTTAGATACTTCTTAAATTTTAAAAACATAAGACTTTTCCAAAAAATTACAAAACAATCATCAATATAACAGCTATAAAACAGAGGTTCAAAATCTAGCAGACATTCCTTTAACCGTGAATTTAAAAAAAATATCGCCAGTATTCCACTGTTTTGTTTCTACTATTCTGTTTTTTTTTCAGCCATACTAGAAAAATTGTGACAAAAAAAATTTTGTTTGAACTCTTAACTTTTGAACGCGCCGCGATCAATATGCAAATATCTCGCGTTAAGGTCCTTGAACTTTTGGCTAGCTCCTGAAAAAAAAAAAATTTTTTAAATTTTGTGGAGTTAGCCCCACAACCCCGCAAATTTAGGGGCAATTTTTTCAGCTAAATTTTTTAAATTTTTACCATATGAATCCTTACGTCTAAAAATATTTGTGCAGATTTTCCATACTTTCTGAGCTCAAAAATATATAATTTGTTAGGGGTCACCTACCGGGGTCGGGTACCCCGAGGGGTTAAAGGGGTCAATTTTACGATTTTTGCAAAAATTCTTTGTATGGAGGCAGCATTGCAGTTCTTTACTTTTTGGCATAATACTAAAAACTTTTTGAGCCACAGGTTTGAGACCCGGGGGAATTTATGCGGAATTTTATGTTTTATATTTTGGTGACAGTCAAAAAAAATTTTATGCACTAAAGCATTGCGATGGGTGGGTGACCCCTAAAAATTTCAACTTTTGACACAGCCCCTCTACGTAGGCGAGTAATATATCACTTTAAAGCTCTCGGCGTGCTGATTTAAAAAAAATTAAAAAAATTTGCTCTTAAAAGTCGGGTAATCAAAATACAGATCCCTTTGAAAGCCTCAAAATTAGTAAGGAGTGATTTTTTTGTTTTATTAGTTATAAGCCGTGTTATATTCGTTTGAAAGCTCTATGCATGCTAATTGATAAAATATTAATTTTAGGTTAAAATTTTTTATGGCAACCCGGTTACATACCCCTAAATACCTAAATAATTTTGTCATTTTTTTATTTTAAGTGTCGTGTTTATACTTATATAAAAGCTCTCAACACACTGACTTCAGATATATATGGTTTATTAAATTTTTTTCAGTGGTTCCCCAATTTTTGCACCCATCAATGTACCACCCAAAATTCTTAAGAGGTAATTTTATTATAATACCGTTATGTTAGTATTCATATAAAAGCTCTCAACACGTTGATGATAAAAATAGTATTTTTTTTATTTAATTCACCCAATGGTTACCATTTTTACAACCCACAATGTACCCCCTAAAAATTTTGGTGAGTAAAAACAAATCCTAAATTCCTAAATGAGTTCGCAATTTCGCAAATCATTACAGTACGCGTGCTCTTTTCTGCGCGTGGGGACCACTGGCCGAAAACAAGTTGAAATAATTCATTTTACACTTCGCCGTTAAAAAAGACGGCAGCAAGTATTTCACGGCTATGTTAATAGTCAACTTACCACTATATAATCTTAACGATTTTAAACGTATAATATAACAAAATTAAAGCAAAAATACAAGACAAATACAATAGACTTCTTTACACCAAAACCAATTACTATATAATCTTATACTAGCAATGAGTTTTTTAAAGTTTTCATTAAAAACAGGTGAAATGATGTTTAAATATAATAACAAACAAACAAAAAATATAATAAATGTTGATTTTTTTTTCTAGCAAACCACGTCTACATGTACGTTCTCAGATTCGAGTATTTTACCTATAATCTTAGTTCGTGTCAAGGTAATGGGGTTGTATCATCGCCGGGTTTACTCGATGGCACTGTTCGGTAAATTTAAAAGTGCGGTACCGAGTCAAACTTTTTGTCTTAAATTTTGAGAAAACGTTACCCCTGCCCCCAATACCCACAAAAATTTTTTGGCAAAAATATTTTATGAATTCAGGAAATATATGACAACACAAAAACGGCGTTTTTCCGAAATTCTGTACTTGAAAGATTTCTTAATGAGTATAAAATTTTAATAGAAAAAAGGAAGGACTGTGTATTTGAAGAAAACTATTTATAGTTTGGATGAAATTTTTGTTAAAACTTATGAAAATTAAAAAAACATTTAAGTAATTGTAAGATTTGTATTAAATTATTAATTATTAAGTGATTATTAAGTAAAATGAAATTTTAACAGAGTAGTAAACTAAGATTATAAGACTAAACGTTTGAACTGATTTGTTGAGTAGTTAAAGTACATAGTTTTTTGAAACAATTTTAGACAGTGCTTTAACAAAATTATAAATTTATAATATAAATAATAATTTTTATATTGAAAAGAAAATAATGGGTAGTTTATTAAATTATAAATTTTTTTTAAAATTTTTAATAAATTATATTAGGTTGTAAGCTTATTATATCATAATAAAAATTTTATAATGAGTAACGTAGTTTGTGAGAGTAAAGACATCCTGGAAGGTGTAGAAAGCAGGTTTAGACGCTGATGAAATAAAACACCATGGGAGGTATATAAATATTTATAAAAATTTTACTGAAAGAAAGCGGTAACTTTCTACTTTGTTTTGATACCTCGATTGTAAGGATTGGTGCAGTATTTCTTGAGATATTTTGTTTCCACTACAAAAACCCGCGATTTTGTCGCTAAAAATACGTAGTGTAGGCAAAAATTTTGGGCATCAATCTTAACAATCAAGGTATCGGATTAAACTAGAAAGTAACCGCTTTTTTTAGTAAAATTTTTATAACTTAAAAATCTATACTCATTGAGAAATCTTTTAAGTACAGAATTTTGAAAACCCATAGTTAAAGTGTAACCTGTGTGTGTATTCAAGAATTAATCCAACTCGATCGTTTTTCAGGGAACCAAAAAGCTGAAAATCATAGACACAGACAGATTCAAAAACACAAAAAAGAAAATTCATATTCCTAAAAGCTAGAATTAGAAAACTTTACGGACGAAATAAAAAAATTATTTTATCTAAAAAAAAAAAACTCAACTAAGTGCAATTCATTGTGAGCGCAGTAGAATTGAATAATTTATTTAAATTTTTTTTTGTACTGAAAAACAAATGAATCATAAGAGTTTTTACTGGTTTTCGGGGTTCCATTTCTTAATTATATTAGTACAGTTTTCGGGTTTTGACCCCAGTAAAATTGAAGATAAAACGGCTTCAATAAAACTTTATTCCAACGTTTCGAAGCCACTACGTGCTTCTTTTTCAAGGGTTTTAACGTAAGTGGGTAAAATTATGTTTTAACCTAATTCTTAAATAGTTTTCCCTGCACATATTGAACCATGACTAATGTCATTCAAATCAGTCGGATTAATAATTTATTTTCGCTGACTCTGAAAATATATTTTTATTCAGCATCTCATTCTACTCCTATGCATGCTTGCTATGCTTTGTAGCTGCTATTAGTGGTATTTTTAGCCTTTTTTGGCAAACACGTGTAGCTTGAAACGTTTTCTGAAACCTAGCCTTTTTTTACTTTTTATTAAAAATTGCTCTTTTTATAGGGTTTTTTTCGGGTTTACAGATGAATTACCTTCTTTTTTTTAATTTTTTTAGTTTAAAAATATCTTTTGACACATTTTTTAGTTGAAATAATTGTTAGGAAAACAACATTTTGGAAGAGATATTTTTTTAAACTGGTTTTTGTTTAATTTTTAAAAAAAATTCTAGGAAAAAATACTTAGATTCAAATATGTTAAATATTCTCTTTTAACAGTTTTTATACGACCGAGTGATGATATTTTAAATTTTTAAGTTTATCATGGGTGGCGCGGGAGCGCCACGGGGCGATTTAGCACCGTGGCGCCGTGCCAACCATAATTAGAGAACGTGGGTAAATTTTGAGATTCATTTTCATCTCTTTCTTCTTCTTCATCTTATTATTATTATTCTAACGGTCAATTCTTAAAATTGATATTCCTCATTCATTACTGATTGATCAAAAATAAACATGTGCTCTTTGGAAAGAAAAAAGAATTACTTAACTTTCTTAGGAGCCATTTTTTTCATTTAGGTCCTTGTTATCGATTTATTGATCAAAATAATAAATTGAAAAAATAGACAAATAAAAACTCCCAACCGCACAATAACAGCCTTTTGGCAACAATAAGGATTGTACAGAGCAGACAACGAACAGTCCTTCATAGAAACCGCACAAAAAAGCAGACCGGTTTTTATTGGGGGCAGAACCGAACCAGTTCCCAGCGCCATCTGCTTCAACCGCGCGGAAAACGGCGAAAACAACAGAGTACTTTTTTAATTCTTACATTACTGATGAAAAAATTAATTCAAAGTTTTATTGAAAAAATAATAATGTGTCAGTGGCGCGAGAGCGCCACGCGGCGGTTTAGTCCCACGGCACCCACAGCACCACAGCACCACAGCACTATATAATTAGAGAACGTTGGGAAAATTTTTAGTAATTTATGTTCATCTTCTTCTATTTATTATTATAATTCTAACGCTCATTATTTTAAAATCAATATTCTTAATCGTTCACGTGGCGATTTAACCCTGCGGTACCACACCAACTATAATCAGAGAATCTGGATAAAATTTGTAATTTATGTTCATCATCTTCTTCTTCTAATTTTTTTATTCTAAAAAAATAATTGCAATCATCAATGGCGCGGGAGCGCCCACTGCGATTTAGCCCCACGGCACCGCGACAAGTATAACTAGAGCATCTGGTAAATTTTGTAATTCATGTTTATCATCTTTTTCTTCTTATTATTATTTATATTTCAAAAAATATAATTCAAATCATCGGTGGTGCGTGGGTGCTTACACATACAAATATAACCTTCTAATTGAAAAAGTGGCGATTTCGCGCTTGTCAAAGATTGCTGTGAGTATGATTTCTTGAATTGACATTTCATCAAACTAAAAAAATGCAACAGTGCTGTGTGATTAGATCAATGTATAAACAAATCATTATCATATGGTAAAAATTTTTATTTAGTGAGCAGCTGGCCAAACCAAATGCAAATTTCTATAGTCCACATAATGTCCATTTCAGACTAGTTCACATCTTTCCTTTCTAAACATACGCCCGGGGAAAAATCGCCCCTTTTCCTGCTCTATTCTTAGAGCATTTTTCAAGGCTAGTCTACCACTTTTTTGAATTAAATTAAAAAATAGCCTAATAAACTATAGTTTTAGCTGTGCAATGACATATCTTTATAATCATTACGTTGCCGAGATATATTTTTTTAAATAAAAAATAATAATAAGAAGAAGATGAATTTAACTTACAAAATATACCCACGTATTTTAATTATAGTTAGTGCGGTGCATGTGCGCTCCAGACAAAGTTTACCTACGTTTTCTATATATAGTTGGCGCGATGCCGTGCGCCAATGATTGCAATTATAATTTTTAAAGTAAAAATAATAATAAGAAGAAGATGATGAACATGAATTACAAAATTTACTCACGTTCTCTAAATATAGTTGGCGCGGTGCCGTGGGTTAAATTGCAGTGTGGCACCCTCGCCCCACCGATGATTGGAATTTTTTTTTTTTGAAATATAAATAATAATAAGAAGAAAAAGATGATAAACATGAATTACAAAATTTACCAGGTGCTCTAGTTATAGTTGTCGCGGTGCCGTGGGGCTAAATCGCAGTGGGCGCTCCCGCGTCACCGATGATTGCAATTTTTTTTGGAATAAAAAATTAGAAGAAGAAGATGATGAACATAAATTACAAATTTTATCCAGATTCTCTGATTATAGTTGGTGTGGTACCGCGGGGTTAAATCGCCACGTGAACGATGAAAAAATATTGATTTTAAGATAATGAGCGTTAGAATTATATTAATAAATAGAAGAAGATGAACATAAATTAATAAAAATTTCCCCCAACGTTCTCTAATTATAGTGTGCTCTGGTGCCGTGGGTGCTGTGCGGCTAAACCGACGCGTGGCGCTCCCGCGCCACTGACACATTATTATTTGTTTAATAAAACTTTGAATTAATTTTGTCATCAGTAATGTAAGAATTAAAAAAAGTACTCTGTTGTTTTCGCCGTTTTCCGCGCGGTTGAAGCAGATGGCGCTGGGAACTGGTTCGGTTTCTGCCACCAATTAAAACTGGTGTGCTTTTTTTGTGCGGTTTCTATGAGGGGCTGTTCGTTGTCTGCTCTGTACAATCCTTATTGTTGCCAAAAGGCTGTTATTGTGCGGTTGGGGTTTTTATTTGTCTATTTTTTCAATTTATTATTCTGATCAATAAATCGATAACAAGGACCTAAATGAAAAAAGTGGCTCCTAAGAAAGTTGCGTAATTCTTTCTTCTTTCCAATGAGCCCATGTTTATTTTTGATCAATCAGTAACGAAGGAGGAATATCGATTTCAAGAATTGAGCGTTAGAATAATAAGAAGAAAAAGGAGATGAACATGAATCTCAAAATTTACCCAAGTTTTCTAATTATGGTTGACGCGGCGTCACGGGGCGCTCCCGCGCCACCCATGATTTCATCATAGCGTTTTAATTTATACAATTTATAGAATGGTTTGAAACCTTAAAAAAGTATTATTAAAAGACTAAATAAGCAAAAACATACAAAAAGGGACTAATCTTCCAGACAAAAAAAACTGTTTTTGTCCGTTTGTGCGAAAAAAATTTTTAAAAAATTAAAAAAATATCAGATTCGGCCAAATGAAACCCTTTGCGCAAAAATAAAAATATTCTGGCCAGACAATCAAATTCTAGTCGCGAAGACCAAAAACAGGCTTTGTTTGTTACAATTTGTTGAATTTCTAAATTTATTACCCATTATTTCGCACTTATCGCGCGCATTTCTTTCTTGACGATACGTGCAAAAACATAACGCTTAAGACTTGTGATCTTTTAATCCATCCGAAAAAAAAACCCTCTGGCAATTTTTTCCGTTGTAAAAAAGTTGTTACCGTACTAAACCGGAATACCAACAATTCATTTTTGCGTACAATAGAACTCATTTATATTAATCATTAAAAATGTCCCGAAGCATAAAATATCTGGGTTAAATCAGTCACGTATAAAAACTGTCATTAGCGAAGCGGTATAAAAGTCAGCTCCGGCCTATCGAACAGTCATTACAGTCTCGCATTTGCACAAGTTCTCAACAGCTATAGCCAGTAAGTATATTTATTTACATTAGTTATTTTGTGCATCATACTTTTCTGCCCTCACTTGGGGTATTCTAACACCAAAAAGTTCTTTGTTTGTAACCATTTATTCTTTGTAACAGCATTTTTTTATAATAATTTCATTTTTGATAATTTTTTTTACAGTTTTATGAAGTATAGCTGAAAAATTTAAGCACTGCAAATCATTCGAATACTATAATATGTTATTCTTAAAATTACTAATAGTTGATTTGTAACAGCATTTTTTTATAATAATTTCATTTTTGATAATTTTTTTTACAGTTTTATGAAGTATAGCTGAAAAATTTAAGCACTGCAAATCATTCGAATACTATAATATGTTATTCTTAAAATTACTAATAGTTGATTTGTCTTCAATTGGAAATAAATTTAAAAATTGCTTTTTTCCTCCTGTCCCCTTTATTATGGTGAAGTCAAAATTTGATATATTTAGAATTCGATTGCAGGTTACCCGTTTGCATAACGATATAGAGTAACCGACTTAAATTCTGCCTGCCTTAATTTATTTTTGTCTTAAGTAAAACTGTAAAACAAACTGTATATGGCTAGATAGATGACGTGACGGTCTGTCTAGCCATATCTATAGCCGCCGATCATTTCATAGTTTTTGGCGCATCAAAAAATAACAGCCGGTGGCCGAAACTAAGGCTGGCCGAATTTAAGTCAGCTATCGATTTATTGATCCGTGTTTAGATAAGCATGTCCGCACACGTAGCCGGCTGGACCGCCATCGGCGTGTCCATTTTGGCCACCCTCATCTGCTTCTTGGCCGTTCCAATGTTCTGGAACAAACTCGCCAGCTTGAACGATCAGATTCAACTGGAAATCGACGAATTCAAGGTGGGTTATTTCGTACATCAATTTAGTATGTAGCATCAGTTGCACGCGTGTGCAACAATGATGTGAAGAATTTTTAAAAAAATGCATATTATAAAGTTATAACTCTGTAAAGGTCTTTAAGGTCTTTCCGGACAGTTTTTATTGCAGAGCGTTCAGTAGTAAACCAACTGCAATAAAGATCAAAAATTACCCATTTTTATTGACACATAATTTATTTTTGAATTACTATACTTATAGAGTATTATAATATTTTAAGATATTCAAATGACGAAAATTTGACTAATTGGCGAAAAGCAGGCAACAAATTCTGTTTACAATAATGATATTTTTTGAATTTATGTGAAATAAATTTTAAAAATTATAAAAAAATTAAAAAAAACATTATTAAAATCAAACAAAAATTATATGCCAAATATGTTTTGGGAATCAATCTCGGGACCTTTCAAAAATTTGACGACGCGCTAACCGACTATGCCACTGCAACCATGGCTTGCTAAGCTCTAAAAGCGATTTATAAACAAACCCTCTGAAATAAATCGATAAAACGCACGAAAGAACTATTTATGAGTTAAAAAATACAAAAGATATTATGGCCTTCCAAAAATTATAAATTTTCAATAAAAATATACTATCTGGAGCTTTAAATTTTACCAAATTAAATTTAATCGAAGTCTCACCACAATTTTGAAAAAATTAGCTCCCATTTTTTAAGGAAAATTGTATATTAAACCATAAATACAAAAATATTTTCATAAATTGTTACGTACGTAAAAAAGGGTAACAATTCCTTTTTATTGGTAGTATTTTCCCTAATAAATAATAAGTAGTGCATGTTTCTAAGGGTTTTAAAAAAAATTTCGTTGCAATCTGATTTTTAATATCAATTATTTCAACTACTGCCAATAATATAATAAATGTGCACTTTATAATCGTGGTATTTTTGCCTTTTTAACACTAAAGTTAAAATCTTTCAGGCTGCAATTAAGGGCGTAACCGCTCGCCCTCAGGAAGAAATAGAAAAATAAACGTGCGGAAATAAAAATAATAAAAAAAAGTTGTCAGTGATAATGTAACCAATTATTATTAAGTTGCGTCACGTGCTTCTTTCCACGTGATATTTTCTCGAAGAACGAGTGGTTACTTTACCACTTACCGATATTCACCCTGATAGAATTCATCTTTAGTATTAATTTTTTAAGAAAATATTTCTGTATTTCACGAGATTTTGTATGCCAAAAATCGTGATTTTTCATACTCAAAAAAACTGTCCGGATAGACCTTAACACTGAACAATTTCCTTTTAAAAGAGAGGGTTTTGACTATAACGTGTTGATTTTATTGGATTGACCTGGGGCCAATTTTATAAAGACGTTTGTAATTTTTATTTTGTAATTTTCATTTTACATATCTCCACCTATTTTTTGTAAATTACATGATAAATGATATGCAACACGGGAATATTGATCAATTAGCGGAGGGAAGATGACGTGGCTGCGACCAATCAGCGCAGAGCACTGCGCGGACCGCGGAGATACTACCCTTGGATTACAAGTCGAAAAACCTTTATCGTGTATTTTACGAAAAATAGGCGGAGATTTGTAAAATGAGAATTCACAAAGGTTTTTATGAAACAGGCTCTTGATTATTCCAACTCAATTAATAAAATTCCGTGAAGTTATAAAATGTTATGATGCGTATAACAGCGTCTGTTGAGACAAATGCCACGTGTAAAACGTTGCACGTTCAAATTTTACGTTATAATGACCGCGCCTACAACAAAATATAATCTCATGGAATTTTATAGATTACAAAAATATGTATTAATTTTTTTATCAAACTTTTAGGTAATTGAAGAGGGAATCTGGCAGTCGATTGGCTCAAACCGCCGTGCTAATCCCCGCCCCCTCATCAAAACACGTATTGCTCGTCAAGCCGGACCCCAGTGCAGTAAGTTATTCTTCTTTTACCTGTTCTTATTGCTAAATAATTTAATTAGAAAAAGTTTGTAATTTATAATAAGTTTATTAATTTTTAAATTACACAAAACCATTTACCATTTTATATGTTTTTTTGTTCAAAAATTGTTTCCCCTAAAAAAATTTTAGGTGTTTTTTCGTAACTGTTTTTATTTCGCCCCTTTTTACATGTTAAAACTTCTGCTAGACCTTGTTGTACATTCAATTTTTGTCTTTATTCTTCATTCCGATTTGTTCGTTTTAAACCCTAGTTTTCTAATTTTATAATGTTCCAATTCCAAGTGTTTTTGTTTTGTCCTTAACTATGAGCTTACTTCCTTTTAAGTTTAAAAAAAAACTATAATTTCAGACTGCGATGCTGGCAGTTCCTGCCCATCTGGTCCTCCTGGACCTCCCGGTGAATCAGGATTGGATGGACAACCCGGAGCTCCCGGACTCCCTGGAGGCCCCGGTTTGGACGGAACCGTACCCCCATTTCCCACTCACCCCAACGGAAACTGCCGTCTTTGCCCAGCTGGACCTCGTGGGTCCCCCGGACCCCGTGGTTCCCCCGGTGCTCCCGGAAACCCTGGAGATCAAGGACGCCGCGGAGGAAACGGAAACCCCGGACGCGACGGACCTCCAGGACCCCCTGGTGCCCCCGGACAGGACGGAAACCTCGGACAACCTGGACCCCCAGGACCTCCCGGACAAGATGGTACTCGTGGCAGCAAAGGACTTCCCGGACCTCCAGGACCCGCTGGTCCCCGAGGACCCCCTGGCCCCAGAGGAGAAGCAGGACGCCCAGGAAACCGCGGAAACAATGGACAGTCAGGACCCCAGGGACCTCCTGGACCTCCTGGTAGGCGATTTTAAATATTTTGTCACCTATAAAATACACACTTAAAAAAAATTATTTTAAAAAGGAAAAGATGCATATTTAAAAAAAATCAGATATTAATTTGTAGTAGTTATTCTAAAAAAATTTTCCATTAAAAAAATTCCAGGTAACCAAAGTTTAAGACTTAAATTTTATTGGAATTCTTAAATATTAGAAAGATTTTTTTTTAAAAATCCAGAGGGCAACAATAGATGGTATTTTTATATTAAAAATCTATCTCCCTTTGTTTCTACCGTTCGAAATGTTATTAATTAACTAAGCTTTGCACGTTTAGAAGCATTAAAAGTTATTAAATCACTTTTAAATTAAAATACTATTTTTTAATTGATTATAAAACACACCAGAGAAAATGTCACTACCAACTACAATTTTTTAGTAAAACATGGTTCTTTTTATTTATAACTGTTTGAAAAATAGCTTACTTTTAAAATTAAATATATGGCGGCTACCTTAGCTTTCGTTTTTTCCAATGTTTATCAAAATCCTTTCAGTATTAAAGGAGCACTGTCACAATTAAAATTTCTATATCGCCGAAACCGGATTATTTCTGTAGTACCAAATCTAATAATTCAAATTTCCTATTTAGAATGCTGCACTACAATGCTACGGCATTTTCAAATTTCAGATCGATCGATTGAGTATTAAAGGAGTAAAGTGTTTTGAGCGATTAGGAGTTTGATTTGCCACAGTGCTCCTTTAACGAATTTAATTTATTTATTAGGGTTTTATTTATTTCTTTGTCTCGTAATATATATTAATATTTATAGGCAACGATGGCAGTCCCGGACAACCCGGACGTTCCGGAATTCCCGGACCCCCCGGCGAAGATGCCCAGTACTGTCCTTGCCCTCGCCGTTCATAAACGACGTAATCGAAGAGCTCCGAACCCAAAATCCCTCGGAGCTATCGACACTTTCCATTTTCTTTTGGTTTCTTTTTCCCTTTTCTCTTGCAACACAAAATTTTTATAAACGTTAAAAAAACACTTTGATTATTATTTTTTATATTATTTTTTTGTTGTAATCGTTTAAACAACTAAAAGATAAACTTATAATTAAAACAGAAATAAAGAAATTATTCATATTTTCTTGTCTAACATAAGCACTGTATACGATAGCATCCAAAAGTTTTAAAAAAATGACACACTGGAGGTTAAAATAATAAGTAGCAATCAAAACGTAGCAGGTAACAACGAAATTTGAATAATAATTCTTTAGACGAAATCATAAAAATTAAGAAAATGTGCGAGACATACACTAAATTGTTGATAAAAGTTTTGCAAAAAAATTGCGCACAAATATTTTTCGTGCACGAATCTTTGTGTGGAAACACTATTGCTTTTATTATACAGTAATTATTTGTGCAGCCCACACTTGTTTTCCTGTGCAGCGACTTTATTTGCAAGAATGTAGCAGAGCCGTATTACTCACTACAAAGAATACACAGTGATAAAGTTTACTGCGCGTAAAAATTGGCTTATATTTGTTATATTAAAATTAGATTTGCAGAATCAACAAGTTTAATACTACGTCAAAAATTACAACAGCTACCACCTTAGATTTTTAATAGCTTTGAAATGTCATATAGTTTTCGTGATCACGTCATATATGTTTTGCTCCGTGGGATAGGTTGTGAGAGGAGCAGGGACAAAAGGGCTTTAAAATGCAGGTGCGAATATAGCTAAAAGAATGCCCCGCGGGCAGCTTATTTTTTAGAAAGGTGCCGGTATCGTAGAATAAACTTCCCCCATTACAGATCTTCCCCCCGGAAGATTTATTCTGGTTTACGCCAGAACAGATCTTCGCCCCTTAGAATATTTATTCCCCCTGTGTTAAAGCATAGAGAAAAAATTTGCATTAACTTCTTAACATAAAGGAGAAGATTTATTTTGGTGTTCACTGCAGAATAAATCTTCTATCTTGTTATAAATCATATCCATTTTTTTCTATTTTTTACGTTATTTTGTTTTTTTTCTTCTTTTAATCAAAAAATTCATAAAAAACACTAGAGGTCTTAGATCAAAGAATTGGTGATAAACACTAAAAAAATATTTTATTCTAATAAATAATTTGAGATGTCCATAGTATTTAAAAAAAACCTGCCTTTTTTAAAAAAAAACCTTTTGAATGATTTACTTAAAGTAAGAATTTCAATCGTATAAACCTGAATGTAAACCCTAAGCAAGTCTAAGCAGAAAGTTTAAATTCAAATTATTAACCGTTTAAAATATAAAGCAACATATGAAAAAAGTTAGAACTCTGAAAGCAAATTTTGGCGGCGCCAGAAAAAATAAATTTCTCATGTCTTTGGAAAAAAATCACTTCCTGATTAAAAAAAGTTTTTTACTAAGCCTAAGCAAAACCTAAAAATCAACCTAAACAACCAAAAAAACTTTAATCCTTTTTAATGTCGAATTAACTGCTGAATATAAAGAAGTTTTTTTGTTTTCGTATTGAATTTTAAATTTAAAAAAAAACTAAAAACTTCTGCGTACACATATTCGAAGGTTTATTTCTTCTTATTTGAATTTTTGTTTATATATTATGTTTTAATAAAAAGCAATAACGGAGGGTAAACAATGTATCAATTCCTCATCAGAAAGAAATACTGCAGTACTGAATTGAAGTGCAGGTCATATTACAACAAAGAACTATCAGCGTACACTTTAAAATGGTAAAAAAGGATAATTTCAAAAAGATTCAGGCTGAAAATTTGGAACTTCGTGCTATAATAGAGCAGTTAGAAACGGAAAAACGGAAATGGGAAGCCAAAAAAAATGATCTGGTTTTAAAAGTAGAGCAGCTAGAGGCTAGCAAGCAGCCAGATGGAGTAATGGCGCGCCGAATTAGCGAAGAGGTAATAGCCCGGTTTGCTTCCAGCGCTCTTAAAGCGTATGGAATCAGAGTTTCAAACTGAGAAACACGCGACAATGGTGGTGATCACAGGCATACCAGAAAACGAATCCATGGAAAAAGAGAAGGAAACCGTTGGAAAATTGGTTATTTTCCTTAACACTGACGGTGACACAGTTACAGTAGTGGAGCATTATCGGATGGGAGCAAAATCTGACAAATATCAACGTGTTCTAAAAGTCAGATTCACTTCTAATCGGGTGAGGAACAACCTTGTGTTTTCTGGTGGTATGCTGAGAGGGTCGGTTTTCGACCGAGTTTATATCCGCCCGTCCTTAACCGAGGATCAAAGGGAAACCTAAAAAAAGCTCCTTGACAAAAAGAAGCGTTTATTAGAGGCAGATAAAAATAGAAGAGTAACCTTACGTTACACTCATAAAGGAGATTCCTATTTATTTGATGTGCTATCCAAAACGGAAATTAAACAATCCGTTTCTGAATAGGTTTACGCGTTATCCAGTTACAGTATTATAAAAAAACTATAATTCGAGAGCGCTATGTTTTAAATGCAAGGAGTGCGAAAAACTCCCTTGAGGAATATTGGACTGTTTGATTTCCGGAGAGGATGTTATATATGGCCCATTAGATATCTTATGTATTACAGAAACATGGTTCAATGTTTCCATAACAAATAAAATGATTTACAGACAAGGAAAATTTGATGTTTTTAGAAACGACCGCGTAGGTCAATGTGGGGGCGATGTATGTATTTTTACAAAAAAAGAATATAACGCCATTCAATATAACATTCATGAGAGATATAAAAGTATTGAAACTGTTGTAGTGGATTTAAAAATAAAACATAAATCTAAATTAAGGCTTATATGTCTAAATAGAAAACCTCAAACAAATAAAGATGAATATTTAATTATTTTTCGATTTTTACGAGAAGTTATGGAAAATTTTAGAGGGACAATAATACTCACGGGTGACCTCAACTCACCAGGAATACATTGGAATATTCCCAAAGTAAATTTACACAATCCAAATGAAAAAGAATGGTTTAGTATTTTTGCCGAATTAGGATTAAACCAGTTGGTTACAAAACCAACAAGGAACAATAATTATCTTGATTTAGTTTTAACAAATGATTCAGAGGTTTTTCATGAATGTTAAATCCTACCTGGTTTCTCAACGTCAGACCATGATGCAATTAAATTTTCAATTAATATTGACGTTTTTAATAATAATAATATTATTATTATTTATTTCGTCCAAAGACAGCAACATACAGAAGCAAGTTTACACCGCACTGCAGTTGTATGACCCAATAAGCAAAACTGAATATTTCTTTAATACTACTCAATCATTTCCAACCTCAAAAGAATTCATGACTCTCTGAAATTGGTAACAAAAAAGCAGCTAAAATCTATTTAGTTTTGCGAAACACAAAATAATATATTTTAAAATAATAAATTAAAATATTAAAAACGTAAATATCACAATCATTAATTACAGCTATTAATTAATAATATTATTTACTACAATTAAATAAAACAGAAATAACTATATCACATTATAAAATCGGTTGTTTTCCAAAAATTTATTTAAAAAATTAATGTCCCGCATAGATTTAAAAAAAGAATATTTGGTTTGTTCGCAAAAAATGGTTGGAAGCCCATTCTACAGTTTTATAGATTGCCTTAGTGCAGACAAATCAGTTGGAAAAAGTGCTTGGTTGGCAAATCTTATTTATAAATATTGTTTCTAAGTCTGTCAGATCTTCTTACGTCTTGGTTGGTAGTCATTAACAGATGATTTTCAGGAGGAATGCGAATTAAGTGATGATAACAGTACATAAGACGTGTTCGAAAACTGGCCGCTGTATGGCCAACAGATGGAATTTTACTTAAAGATTTCAACTGCTCCAAACAAAAGTTGTATTTTTTGTAAATCATTCCTAAACTTGATTGTAGTGCACTGTCCAGCTTGTAACGATCTTTTTGAAAACAAGGGTAATAGATAGCCAAACCATAGCTCATTGAGGGGAAGACAGTGCTAAAAATATACGTGAACTTACGTTTTTACCTAAAATTTTACAAAATTACAAAATGCTTTCATTGTATTTTTCAGCAGTTGACTGGGATTTTTTATTTTTGATGTGTTCAACAGTAGAGGATTTTTGGCAATATTTTAAAAAAGTAATTGACGACGGTATAAGGAATTACGTTCCTTTCAAGAAAACTACTAAAAAAAGGAATCTATATAAGTATACATTTCGGGTTAATAAGCTTCAAAATAAGAAAAGAAAGTTTTGGAATGAGTGAAAAAAAGGTATAAAAACCCAAGCTGAATATAAAAATCTTTGTAAAGATTATAAAAATTTAGTTAAAAACTTTAATATTCAATTAGAAGAAAAAATTTTGAATTCCAATAACAAAAACGAATTTTACAAATTTGTTAACAACAAAATAAAAACAAGAAAAAAAACATACCTCCTCTATATAATAAGGATGGCTTTTTTGCATCTAAAACTGAAGAACAAATAAAAATTTTTGCTAAATATTTCGGCTCTGTCTTCACTGAGGACAATGGAAAAGTTTAATGCTGAAAATGTAGGAAATCTTGACAATATGTTCTTTACAGTTAATAATGTTCGCAAGCTTTAAAAAAGCTTCCTAATAAATTGTCTAAATCTCCAGATAGCTTTCCAGCTTATTTTTTCAAACGTTTCGCCTACGTATTGGCTGATTCATTTAAAGGTTTTCAAAAAATCATTTTGTGATGGCATATTGCCAGAGGTTTGGAAAATTGCTTTTGTAATATCTGTTTTTAAAAAAGGGTTAAAAAGTTGCAAAGAAAATTACTGTCCAATTTCCTTGACATCTTTTCTTTGTAAAACAATGGAGCAATTAGTTAAGGATGAGCTATTGACTTTCCTTGTAAATATTTTAGTCAAGTGTCAACATGGATTTAAAGCCAAAAGCTTAATCATAACACAGCTTCTTGAAACTCTAAATGACTGGACTATTGAGATGAAAAACAAAAAATTCATCGATGTAGTTTATTTGGATTTTTCCAAAGCCTTTGATACTGTTTCACATCAAAAATTCTTTATAAGTTAAACAAACTAGGAGTTACTGGAAAATTTTTAAAATGGATTGGATCTTTTTTAACAGAAAAAACATTCAAGGTGATTATAAACAACTGTGAGTCAACGCCCCAACCTGTTAAAAGCTCTGTTCCGCAAGGTTCTGTTTTGGGTCCTTTACTATTTTTAATATATGTCAATAGTATAGTATAAAACATTGAGCATTCCAAATCAAAACTTTTTGCAAAATGATGCAAAAGTTTATGTAAGTTTTGATTCCCAAAATTAACTTTAAAATACAACTGGTTTACAAGAGCATCTCAAAAAAAAATTGAAAAATGGTCCAATGATTGGCAATCGCAGTTGGCGGAAAATAAGTGTGAAGTATTATATATAGCTTCTAAAAACCGTCTAAATAAATTCGATTATAAAATTGATAATAAAAGCTTGAAAAAAACTAATTTAGTTAAAGATCTAGGAGTTTTTATGTCAGATAATTTAAAAATTTTCAGAGCATTCCAACATTATTTCTTAAAAAGCATTTAGAATATTTTCTTTAATATTCAGAACTTTGAATTTTAATTCTGTTAAAAATTCACTGAGAGCATACACTACATTCTTAGACCCACCATTGAATACGCTAGTGTAGTTTAAATTCCACACCTAATACAAGACATTTCGCTGATTGAAAGAGTGCAACTATGTTTTTGATTTTTCTTTTTACTATTAATATGATAATTAAAAAAATTATTCAGAATGACAACAAAAACCTTTGGCAATTAAGATCAGCTGATTTTTATTCAAGGTTTTAACTTCCCTTGTATGTTTTGGCTTAATTTGGACATAAATGCTATTTATTGCCTGTCAAAGTTACTATATAAGGTTGCAGAAAACCACAACAATTTATTTTGATTTCCTCTGTTTTAATATTAAATGTTAATGTTTTTTATTCTTTTTATTCTTTTTAATGTTTTGCATGTTGTTTGTAAATTTGCTTATTGGTCATGTATATATATAATTGTGTTGTTAGGCTTGGTGGTCTTACTGACGAGTGCAACACCAAGGGCGTTTAAGACTAATGCACGAAACGCCAACTGGAACCTGCTGGGGACAAGGAGCTTTACGTTGATTCATTTTAATCCGTAATGCATCCTTGACTTTCAGTGGATTCCAATGTGCATCAGTGTGGACTTTTTTGTTTGCTTAAGTGTTGTTTTGAAATCACTGGCAAGCATTAAGTTCACATTTGTTTGTACTGTTTGAGATAGGGGTTATGTATAAGTTAATATTATTTTATTTTTAGCTTCAGCTTTTATCTTCAACTTATTCAGCTTAAAATCACAGGCTGATCGTATAAGCTATTATAGCGCGTTTCATAGTCGTGTTATAAAACTTATGTGACAGTTCTGGTGATTACTTCAGTGTGGGATCTTTAATAACTTGCTGATGTGGATATAAAAAGACAGAGCATAGTATATAAATAAGTGCCTGCTTTTTATGTTCCGTCTAGAAAGTTTACTATCAAAAAAAATGGAACAACATGTGGCTATATAACTTCAACAAAAAATTTCTTTATAATATATAAGAAAACATATGTAATAAAATTTATCCTATTCTAACATAAATTTTTGACAATCCCGAAAGCGCTAATTCTCTACTGTTTAAATTGTTAAAAAAATTAAGATTTAGCGGTTGTCAAAAATTGATATGAGTAGTTTTTTTAATTTTATTCTTTCTTACTTGTCTATATATCTTTTTTCCAAATGCCCGGAGTGAAGTTGAATACATTACTTATATAGTTCTCATGTAAATCAACTATTTTATTTGGGTGTCGGTACGATATTTAATTAACAATGTTTTCAATTACCCTTTTTTGTCAAATTTAGTTAAATAACTAGTGTATTAGTACAAATTAAAGCCAAAATATCTATCAGAATTTTAAAAAATTAATTTACTAGTTTAAAATTTTAGAAAATTAACTTACTAGTTAACTTACTAGTTCAAAATTATGGACCATTAACTTACTAGTTAAAAATTTTGGACCAATAACTTACTAGTTAACTTACTAAATTTTTTTTTACACATTAACTTACTAGTTCAAAATTTTGAACCATTAACTAACTAGTTGTAAATTTACTTACTAGCACAATTCTAATTGTAGGATACTGAATTAATTCATGTTATGTCCATTTCGCTTTGGCTTTAGAATATTATTTTTATTGACGCGTTCCCGTGATTGTCTTTTCTTCGGTTAAAACCATGAAACCTTCGTATGACCTATGTTGTTCTTTCGTCATACATAATTTTTTTGCGCGAGTAGTGTATTATTTGTAGGCACTATTCGCGCGCAAAAAATTATGTATGACGGAAGTACCACCTAGGTCATGCGTAGTGTACCGCGGTAAGGTTTACGTATGACATTTGTCATACAAAAATACCAGCACTGTGAGATAAAAGTTTCTCCTCTGTCATACAAAGGTTTCACGGTTGTAACGACATAAAAGGTCATCACGGGAACGGGTTAAGTATCTGGATATACAATAAATACAGTGAAGTGCTCTAAAGATACATTTATTTAATATTTAAATTTATATTTGAGTTTAAATTTCATTTTATATTAGTATACAGCGATTTTAAAGAGCCCTTTTGCAGATAAGTTAAGTTTTTATAAATTATACACATAGAACTTGTAACATTATTTGCTATCAAATCTGATTTTACGTCATTTTTTGAAACCCGTTGCTTATGGCAACATAGGAATTTTTGTCTAAAATATTCTATAGTTTAAAAATCATTAATAAAATTAATGTTTGAATTAGCATTCTGTATTCGTCGTACCATTTAGTTTTTTATATTCAACGTTCAGTCCCAAGGTTTGTTAGTAAACACGTTGCATATTTCAATATTAAATTCAATAATATATAAATGGCGTAAGCTGCTTTTTTAATTTAACATGTAAAGTATATAAAGATGTAAAATTTTTAATAAAAAGATTAAAGGAATTAGATAATATAATTTTAGTGGCAACAAAAACACTTTAATAACTTGATTTTTATTAAATTGGCTGGAAAAACAAACTATATCGTCATGTCATCATAAGTTGCACTAGAATCTTTTTTACAACTTCGAATATTTTTTTACAATATTAGTAGGCTGTAAAATATTTTGTCAAAATGGAACTTGTGGATTGCTAAATGTTTGCAATTCTGAATATTTGATAGCGTTAAATATTCTTTTTGAAATGGAATTCTGGTGTGGTGAAAAAATACCAGCTTGGCTGCTCAATTTAAACTATTGGGTTTATATTAGTGGTTTTTTTGGTTTTTTATTTAATTTCTATGTTTTTTCGATTATGGTTTTTGTGATGATTAATCATGGTGAAATATCACACTGTTTTATTGTTTGTTTTACTGTTTCAGACATGCTTCATTGTGGTACTCATTGGATATATTGCAATATTATTGTTTGGAAGTTTAATGCTATAGAATTTATATGTCAATCACGTGCTGTTAAGTCATTATTTTCTATACATAACGAAAACTTAGAAAATATAATGAAATTTGAAACTATTCTCATTACTTTTTTTCTTTCCACATACCAATATTTCTCAATTCTTAGTTTAATATCTCTAAATACAGCTCGTCTAATTCAATTTTGTTTTCCTTTTTTCTATGCTCGTCATAGATGTCAAACTCGAAATGTAAAATTTTTCCTGATATTTTTGATTACAATTTTAACTTTAGTTTTAAATTTTTCTCGATTTTATTCATTTATACTTTATTATTTTGATATTGACTCAAAATTTTCACGTTTAATTCTGAGTCCTTTGTGTATTTATATTTATGGTTTTTTGGTTTTTTCCCTAATTATTTCATCATTTTTATCATCAAGTGCAGTGCTAAAAACGCTTTGTACTGTCAGAAGAAATAATATGTCTTCCTCTCAAAATATTAGAGCCCGAAAGTTCCTAATTTTTTTTCTAACTACTACGGTTTGGAGCACTTTAATGTTTATTCCAACGTTTGTCGCTTGTATTATATGGATTTGGTGTGACCTTAATACTACTGTTTTTTCCAATTTAAAATATATTTACCTTGTAATAACCTTTATCCAGTATTATTTCTGCATTATTGGACCAGCTGGAAATCCGCTTATTACTATGATCATTTTGCTAAAACCGTATAAGGATGAAAAACAGAAACTTTGGAATTTTATCAAAAAGTTATTTAGATTGCGTAAAACTAATGATGTAATTATAACACAGGAAGAAATTAATCTTAATTTACTTTAAATTAATTCTTTTTAAAGGTATTGATATATTATAAAAATTGATTTTAAACATGTAAATCGCTTATTTTAAGAAAATTAGCTGTGTTAAAATGCCGGGGCAAAATTTTCTACCACGGCCAAACCAAATTTGCCTCCGGCATCAGCAGGGGCAAACCGGGGTAAGGACCTCTAAAAATGCAATTTTTAAATTAAAAATACATTTTTGACAGTGATAAACATACCTACCAGATATCATATACACAGCTAATCATAGGTGAGAAAGGGGGGGCAGGGTGGGGTCCACCCCCCCTAGCCTCGAAATTTTGGGACACCCTTAGACGAAAATTCAGGGGCCCCCCCCTCCCCCCAAATTTCCGAATTTTTTACCTCTGACCCCTCTCTAGAATTTGAAATCTGACCCCCGCCCCCGCCCCCGTCGGGAAAAATTTAGGTACATGTTTTATACTAAATTTTCTTCCAAAAACGTGATTTTTTAACACATATTCATGTTTTTACACCCTTTTTACACAAAAATATCGCTTTTTATTCAATAAAATGTAGTATTATCCTATAAAAAAAAACAATTATTAAAGTTATTATGGTTTAAAACTGTTTTGCTTTGGACACCGTACCCCACCTGACCCCCCTCTAGATTTCAAAATTTTGCACCCCGGGTCGACCCCCCTAAAAAGCTAGGGGGGGGTCCGGACCCCCCTGGGACCCCCTTGCTAGAATTCAAAATTCGATTTACCCCGGGTAACCACCCCCCTAGCTTCCCAGACCGTTGTCACCTATGCAGCTAATTCAATTGCTTTAATATGAGGATATTTATTATGCTTAAAAATTAAGATTTTATTATAGGCAAATCAAACTTAGCTGACTTCGATGATTTGCACTATTAAATCGGCTATTTAACAATAAAACCATTTAAAATTTCTAGCAAAAACAGTTTAACATTAAAGATTATATATTATATTTGAACAGTTTTTGATCAAATTACTAAATTTAAAACAGAAATGCAATTTTTCAAAGGGCTAAAGTTGACTTATTTTTGTGTATTTTGTGCAAAGGCGCGAAGTAAAAAAACGCTTTGTAACTTGTTTAAAAAAATATACACCATAGCCGCACAATTTTAATTGGTCCGCTCATGTCTTTTATACAAACCTAGGAGGTCAGCCAAATATAAATCAACGATAAGACACTTTATTTAATTAGGATATCTTATTTAATCATGAATCATTATTCTAAAAATTTAAAATCTTCTTTACAATTTTTTAAAAACCATTTGTAGAATTTATTTACAAGATGAGGGTTTGACTATAAATATTTATTCATAAGACATACAATAAATATTAAAGTTATTATAATATCATAAATTATATCAAAAATATATAACTCAAAAAATTTAGGCTGTACAGTAAAATTTTTACCTAAATTTAACAAGAAATATCCAACAAGTAAGTTTTCACGCGCAAGCTACTTTTTTTGTGGACTCAATAAAGATTTTCTCGCACAGGATATTTAGTGCACCAAAAAAGGTTTTTTTCTGACACTTTTACAAAATCTCTGCGTAGCAAAAATTAGGGAAAATTCGTAATGGTTATTATTAATTTCGCTCATGTGTAAGTTTTTTTGTGAATGTGAGTTTTTCTTTAAAATTTAGTGATGTTAAAACATTTTTTAAATAAATAAAAATATTCAAGTTGTTGTTTCGTGTTTTTTTTTTATTTTAGCATTTTTTAAGTTTATTGCTAGAAATACACTGAAATTCATAAAGTTTTGATCAGGGTCTATTAGAACTGATTCCGCTTGATTTGGCGAAAAACCCTGCAGAGTCAGCCAAATTTTTTGAACCAATCTAGTATATTTTTACCACCCAAAAGACACCAAACGTAATTTTTTTAAACAAAAAATTGGTATGAACTGTTTGTATTTATTTTGAAAAAAGTTTTCAAATAAAAGATGTTTAAAAAACCAACTAATACATGTGAACAATATTAATAATTGGACACGGCCCAAAAAAGTTTTCCAGAGTACCCGGTTCAAAGTTTTATCGCCAAAAGTGGCGGACCCAGTTTAAACGGACCTGGTCCAAACTTTTTTGAATACCAGTATTTAAAAATAAGGAAAAGTATTCCAGTTAAAATTATTGTTGAGATTTTTTTAAATTTTCTATTTAATTTTAGGTTTTTATAATTTTATATTTTTAATAAAACTACGAATATATAAACAAAAAATGGTAAGCACCTAATTTGAAAAAAAAACTTTGCTGAAAATTCGTATTTTATGCGACTTTAAAACTAAAAACCCGCTTGCCATTTTCTGCTATATCTTGGGGGCACTGATTTTTAACACAGTGTTAGTGTTTACACCGCATATTGTGATTTCTCTTCCACTTTTGCAAGTAAATGCGATACACAAAAAAAACAATAAAAAAAATTAGTATGAACTGTTTGTATTTATTTTGAAAAAAGTTTTCGAATAAAAGATGTTTAAAAAATCAATTAAAACATGTGAACAATATTAATAATTGGACACGGCCCAAAAAAGTTTTCCAGAGTACCCGGTTCAAAGTTTTCTCGCCAAGAGTGGCGGACCCAGTTTAAATGGACCTGGTTCAAAAATTTTTTGTATACCAGTATTTAAAAATAAATTCCCGTAAAAATTATTGTTGAGATTTTTTAAAATTTTTTTATTTTAATTTTAGGTTTTTATAATTTTATATTTTTTAAAAAACTACAAATATTTGAACAAAAAATGGTGGTAAGCACCTAATTTAAAAAAAAACTTTGCTAAAAATTCGTACTTTATTCGACTTTAATACTAAAAACCCGCCATTTTCTGCTATATCTCGGGCGCCAAACACTAACACTAAAAACAGTGTTAGTATTTTCAGCGCATACTCTGATTTATCTCTCACTTTTGCAAGTAAATGCAATACACAAAAAAAGACAAACGAGCATTGACAGAAAGAAAAATCTCTGCGCGAGAAATCAGTGGTATATACACAGAAACTCGCATGCGTTAAAAATGTTACGTTTTTTCTTGCAAAATTTTATTCAAATATTTAGTGTATGATCGGAAATGTATTTGGGCTATATGTTTTTAATAAATTTCGAGAAATCACAAAAAGTTGTGCAAAATTACAAAAACAATTTGATTGAAAAAGCTCAAGTGACATTGATTTTATAATTTTTGACTAAAGATAAGTCAGCTTAGCAAAAGCTTCCCGGAATTTTGGTCTTCTATATCTCGTCTTCAGAAAACTCGTCTTTTGAGTGCGATTTTATAAACGTATTTTTACAAAGTTTTTATTATTTAGCGACTTGAACAGTGGAACGTAAACTATTTTCTTTTTAAGCTTAAGCAAAACCTAAAAATCAAGCTTATTATGATCAAGAATATATAACAGAAGAGAATGTCCAACTGTACACTAAATTTTTGACCAAAATTTTGCGAGAAAAGTCGCACTTTCGAATTTGTGTGCGACTTTTCTCGCGAAAATTCGCCATTTTCTGCAAGTTTTCCCGCGCTGCGATTTTTTACACAGTGTTAGTTTTCTCGCAGTGGGGACTGCGACTTCTTTCGCACTCTATGCTGCTTTATTCGCACTGCGATTATTTTCGCACTGCAAGTCGGGCTGCACAACAAAAAAAATAAAAACATAGCGGAGCAAAAATTTTGTGTTTAAATGAGTAAAAGTCGTTTTTTTTTACCTTAAGATGTTAAAAATTTTTAGTTTTAATAAAATAAAGTAACTTTCCAACGTTTTAAAATTAAATAAAACAAGTTTCAAAGTGTTTTACTCCATTGAAAATGACTACCAGCGTCTGTATTTTTTTTGTTGCGCGGCCAGACTCGCAGTGCGAAAATAATCGCAGTGCGAATAAAGCAGCATAGAGTGCGCAAGAAACCGCAGTCCCCACTGCGAGAAAACTAACACTGTGTTAAAAATCGCAGCGCGGAAAAACTTGCAGAAAATGGTGGATTTTTGCGAGAAAAGTCGCACACGAATTCAAAAGTGCGACTTTTCTCGCAAAATTTTGGTCAAAAATTTAGTGTACAGTCGGACATTCTTTTGTGTTATATATTCTTGCTATGATAAACGTTTATTTAATGATTTTTTCTTGAAGACCGAAACACTACATAAGGCTAATCCAAACTCAACAATCAAGCAAAATTTATTGTTGTAAATTTGTATTTAGTGATGTTTTCTTTGAATTAAAGAGTAAACACCCCCGTTTTTCCCAAGCCTAAACAAAACCTAAAAATTAAGTGGAACTTTATCGTTTGGGCGGAAACTCGCCTTTTTGAAAATGCGTTTACAAAATCCTATCTAAAAAACGAGTTTTTTTGAAGACGGGAGGTTTAAAATACGAGATTTTTGAAAACGAGATGTAGAAGACGAGATGTTGGAATACGTAATGTAAAAAACGAAAATTCCGCACACCGATCAAAATGAGTAAAATTAGCAACTTGAAGCAATCTACAAAGCGAACATAGTCGCTTGTTTTCGCAATATAATTAAATTTAAAATTTATAATTACTTTTTACAATTTAAAAAAGTTTCTTTTAATTTAAAAAAAAATGGTAATAAAGCTTAAAAATGCTCTAACAATTTAAATTACGAAGGTGCGTTTTAACCCCTCTTGTATGTTTGGACCGAAAAATTTTGAGTAGAGACATGTATTTGAAGTTCAAAAAAAGATGCTTCTTCAAAATAACATTCTTCAAGACTATAACATTCTTTCAAATTTAGGGTTAAATTTTGCCATTACTAGCATATTCGATTTATAAATAAGAAAAAATTTCATAATATAAAAAAATTTTACTATCAAATGATTTTAATAGTTTTTTTTAATGTTGGTATCCAAATTAATTTTAGTTCCTTTAACTTGTTTTGCTTTTTTAATCAAAACATACTCCTTGTGTAAAATTGCTTTAACTCCTGTTCTATTTGTATGTAGAGCATTCTTTAAAAGTAATAAGAATTAGCGGGATTAAGTGCATAAAATTGCTTTAAACTTGAATATATTGCCAATACTTACGTAAAAGTAGGGATGCATTGAGCTGCTCTCAAATGCTCAGCACCAATTGGTACTCACATATATTTAATAGTGGGTACTAAGCTCAAGCCCAAGCTCACAATACAGTAAATCTCAGGCTCAAGCTCAAGCTCACAATTAGCACAAACTAATTATTGTTACTTAATTTAATTGTGAGTACTACATAAGCTCAAGCTCAAGCTCACAATAAATCTCAGGCTCAAACTTAAACTCACAATTAGCCCAAACTAATTAGCTTAATTATGAGCTTTACCCTTAAAAATAAAAAAAATCTATTATACTTTATTAAAGTTGTGTAACTCCTAGTGTTGTATAAAAAGTTACTTTTACTTTAACTTAAACTAATAAAAGTAACGGATTTTGGATTACTTTTACTTTTAAGGCTGGTTCATACTTATGTAAAAACGTCCTAGGGACAGACAAAGTCCAAAGGGCGTTTTTACATACGTTCATACGCTGTGTTTTTCTTTTGGACTTTGTCCAAAGGACGTTTTTACATGTTTACATAAGTATGAACCAGCCTTTACTCGACTTGTAAAATTTCAATTACTTTGACTTTTGCTCTTACTTGGATTTTTTTCTGGGAATACTTAAATTAATTTAAGTAATTTCAACAAGGCGATTTCCTATGGGCTTGTTGTAAATTGAGTGAATGGGAGGAAAAAATTTTAAGCCATAACACGCTAAACAAAACTTTATTCCAAAAAAACTTATTAAAATGAAAATTTATACATAAAATTAACAAAAAAAATTTGGAACGTAGCTCTGGAGCTCAAAAATTTGGTGTTTTGCTCCGTTTCAAAATTACTTTTATTACTTTTACTTTTACTTAAAAAAATAGGTCTTACTTTTACTTTACTTAAATAAAATTTTGTTCGTTACTTTTACTTTTACTTTACTTAAATTAAAAAAATCACAAATTACTTTTACTCTTACTTAATACTTAAATTAAATTTTTTTGAATTACTTTTACTTAAACCTATGGAAACCTATGGACTTTGGAAATTGAAAATTTTTTGTCTTTGAATTGGCTCGAACTAATCGATAACAGTAATTAGCCAAAGTAAAATCAGAATGTTATATTTTTTGGTAAGATAAAAATGGACATCTTAATGCTGGACAACGTTTTTTCACTAAAAAAGGGAAGGACCTTCCTCCCCAACCAAAAAAAGGATTGGGCTATAAAAAAATTACATGGACATCCTTAGGGTGGACAACGCATTTGCAAAAAAACGGGACCCTATGGACTTTGGAAGTTTGAAAAAATTTTTGTCGCTGAATTGGCTCAAACTTATTGGTTAAAGAATTAGTCAATGAAAAGCCAAAATATTATGTTTTTTTTGGAAAGATGAACATGGACATCTTTATACTAGACAACGCATTTTCACCAAAAGGGGATGGACCCTTTAACCCATTCGCAGAATAAATTAGGTTAAATGACGTATCATTGCAAAGCTTATAATTTGGGAAATGTCAAAAGGGTTAAGTGTTTTAAAAAAAATAACATAAACAATTTTAATCTGGACAACACATATTCAGCAAACGGGGCTAATAAATTTTAAAAGTTAAAATTTTTTCTCGATTGCTAATTGTTGCTATTGTAATTACTATCACAAATAGATATTAGTAAATGGAAAGCCAGCGTGTCATTTTTTTTGAAAAATCCATGAACATTTTTATGCTAGACAAAGAATTTTTTCAAAAGTTGGGATGGACCTTCCTCCTCAACTACAAAAAGAATTGGCTTAAATGAGATATATTGGAAAGCTTACAGTTCAGAGAGTGTCGTAAGGGGGTTAAAATTAAAACAAAATAACATGGACATTTGTGTGCAGGATAAACCGTTTTTAGCAAAAAGATGGAAGGGTACTAAACTACTAAACGAAGTAAGTTAAATAAGATATCATTGCAAGGCTTACATATCAAGGATATCATAAAAGGACTGAATTTCGAAAAATTAGCAAATGAATTTGAGAAATACAGAAATAATAAATTATTTGTCAGCCGTATGGCTGACACGGGCGACTTGTTTATCTGAATTCACGTAAAAAAATAAAACCATTTCAATTCAAGCGAATTAATGACGAATAAGCCATAATTATGACACAACTAAAATAGTGATGTGCTATTTTAATGACTATTCAAAAAGCAATTCAGTTAATTGGTTATATTTTTTTATAAATTGTGTATGTTTTTTTACTCATGGTTTTATCTGTTGGTTTTGCACTTTGATTTAGAAAAAAACTAAATTTTCTACAAAAACTATGTGTGTGCGAAGAATAACCACTTAAAAATGCAGTAAAAAATTTTTGTTTTCGATTTCGACCATTTTTTGTAACTGTAACAACCTCCAAAAATTTGTGACTGTTTTTGTTTTTTGTTCAAATATTTTTAGACCATTTAAAAAACGCCGAAATAGGGATTTTTCGGGCATTTTATCCTTGGAACCATGTCTTCTTCCCTGTTTTGTTATAAAAAAGTTTTGTTATTAAAAACATTAAAAAAGAACAGGCGTCGTATTTTAAACTTTATTTTAACACCCTGATATATTTTGATTTTAATGAATTATTTCTTGAAATATTAGTGTTTGCTTGAAAAAAAAACCCTGCGATTGTTACCGATTGTTTGTAATCTGTGGAAATCGAAAAAGACATTCAACGAAAATGACAGGTATTTTATAAAATTATATTTTTAAAGTTTTTTTGTTAAAAACTCTATCAAAACATAATTTTAAAATAGTAAAATTGACTTTTTCATGTAAATAAAAATTTTCATAAGAGACTTAAATTCAGCATTTGTTCTCCTGCCAAAAACTTGCCAACCGTTTTAAGGTAAAAGGGAAAAAAGTTAGCCTCGTGAGGCCAGCCTTACGAGAGCCTCATGAGGCCAGCCTTACGAGAGCCTCGTGAGGCCCTTGCAAGAGCATTTTTGGGCTTAAAGCATGTGTGTAAACTTTTTTTGTTAATCTTGGGCAAAATATTCAATACAACAAAGCCTAGAAAGTGATCTGTGTGTGTGTGCGCGCGCTCGTGCGTGCGTGTGTGTGTGAGTTTGTGCGTGTGTGCATGTATGTAACTAATAATTGTAACTATATTAAAACAATTTCGAGTATTTTTGTTAACTTTTGACCATTATTCAGAGCTATATTAAGCGTAACTAAGTTTTTTCATATGTAAATTTTTTTTGTTAATCAGAAAAAAAAAATTTTGTGATGCTTAATTAAATACAAAAAGACCTCTAAAATTTATCAAGTAGATGTTTTATTTGTATATAGTATTTCCAGTTTCAAAAATAATACAAAAAAAAAATTTAATTTGAGAGGGACTTTATTTTGTGGTAGAACTGCCGACCCAATTTTTGTTATGCTAGGTAGGTCCATTCATTCCTTGAGCCTAGTTAAATACAGGTTAATTAATTTTTTGTACACTAATGAGAAGTTTTTTACCTCGTTTAAAAAAATATAAAATAAGCATGAGTATAGGCAAATTAAACCTGGCTGATAGCAATGACTTAAAGTATTATCAACAAAACGATTCAAATTTTTTAGCAAATAGGGTTTATTATTAAACATTAAATACTTTATTTTTGAAGTTATTTTTTTAATTGAAACAGAACGTCAATTTTTAAACATTTTTTTAAAATAATTAAGCGGGACTTAGACGGGGGGATTAATCCCCCTTTATTTTTGAGGGGCAAAAAATTTTGTAAGGGTCCCCTCTTTAGTTTTTTTTGAATTTTTTCCTCTGCAATGTATTAAAGCTATCTAAAATACAAAAATAAGTGATTTAGGATCTTGAAGTCTTATTTAGAAAAAAAGTTATTCATAATGCAAAACATTAGTGCAGTGAGTTTAAAAACACTTTTATTTTGTCTGAAATATTTGCATAACAGCATTTACTATAGGCACCTTGCACTGGAACTCAGTTTATACATGAAGTATGCAATAAACATAGCGAGTCACATAATGGATAATTACCGTATATCCTGCTCATCTTTTGTAGTATGCAGATCAACCCTCGAAAGCGGGCTAACGGTAATTCCCATGGACCATGGACCAACATGGACCCGCCCATGAGGGGTGAAAGACTCACTTTAACATTACAAAACAATGTAAAGTTGTTAGTGCACCTCAGGCTTAGGCTTAGTATTATCCTAAGCCTAAGCCGTTTAAAAGTTAAAACTAACAACTTTATATTGTTTAATATTGTTAAAGTGAGTCTTTCACCCCTCATGTGCGAGTCCATGGTCCATGGGAATTACCGTTAGCCCGAAAGCGCGCGAAACTTCGATCGGTTGATCTGCATACTACAAAAGATAAGTAGGAGATACGGTAATAACCCATTATGATGTCTCGCTATGTTTATTGCATACTTCATGTATAAACCGAGTTCCAGTGCAAGGTGCCTACAAAAACTTAACCAAAATTGAATAAAGAAGTTTGTTCTTTTTTATTTAAAATAGTAATAATACCTTAAAACTATTTAATTATAACTTTTATTGTTGTATCAATTAAAAAAGAAAATAAATAAGGATTCTGTACTTAAATTTAGGATTCCTGGTGTCTTTTAAGAGCTTAAAATTTTTAGCCCCCCCCCCCCGACCGGTCTCACAAGGTGCTCTAACCCTTGACCTTGCTGGGGGGCTCCTGCCCTTCAGACCCCTCATTTCTGGGGGGCTTCCGCCCATACATGGGCACAGGGGGTTGGGGGGGTTAACCCTCCAAATTCTGAGAAGAAGGTTTAACCCCCCCCCACTCAGAAGTGGAAGGGAGAGAAAAGGTTACCCCCCCCAATTTGGGAAAAATGAAATAAAAAAAAATGTCTTTAAAATGACTTCTAACTTCCTCCAAACTTAAGTTTTGAGGTCAAAATGAATGTTTTAAGCAATAAAAAGCTCAAAAATGCAATAAAAAGGGCTTTTTGACCTGAAATTACCGTTTTTTACCTATTTTTCTTGAAAAACTCGAAATACTGGGGTAAATCCACTCCAGGAAAAAAAAAACACGATATGGGTATTTTGCGTTTCTCGGATTTTAACCCCCCCCCCTAATTTGGGGCTTTAAAACCCCCCCCACTCCGGACCACTTGGCCCATGTATGCTTCCGCCCCCCCCCCATAAGCACCCTAAATGAGAACCTTCCAAACCCCTCTCAATTGAAATCCTGGTTACGGCCAAGGTCATGGACATCTACAGATAAATTTCATTTTTAACCGAGAAACCGAAAGTCCATTTGACCATTTCCCATCCGAAGTATCTGACTACGGCTACCGTAATTTATTATAAATTGCTTCTTAATCATTTTATCTGAAAACCGCAAACGTATTCGTTTTTTATTGTTTATGCTATCGTTATGTTCGAACTATGGTTTATTCTAATTTATTTAATTACAAAAAGCAAAATAAAAAGCAGGAAATACAAGTACATAATAAATTTCACAGTAAAGATGTGATTTGGCTACGTTTAAATGTTAAAAAAACAATGTTAAAAAGTATACAAAACTATACTACACCACAGGTGAGAAAGAGGGGGGCAGGATGGGGTCCACCTCTCCCCAGTAGCCTCGAAATTTTGGGACCTCCCCCCGCACGAAAATCTAGGGGCCGCTCTCCCACCAAATTTCCGAATTTTTTACCCCTGACCCCACTCTAGAATTTACAATCTGACCCCCCCCCCCGCCCCTCAAGAAAATTTTAGGTACTTTTTTTATACTTAATTTTCTTCCAAAAACGTGAATTTTTAACACAAATTCATGTTTTTACACCATTTTTTATACCAGAATATCGTTTTTTATTCATTAAAATGTAGTATTATCCTGTAAAAAGAACAATTAAGGCTGGTTCATACTTATGACAAAACATCCTTTGGACAAAGTTCAAAGGACAAAAGTCCTTTGGACTTTGTCCAAAGGACAAAAGTCCTTTGGACTTTGTCCAAAGGACAAATACAGTGTAAAAACGTCCTTTGGACTTTGTTTAAAGGACATAGTACAAAGGACAAAATCCAAAGGACAACGTGTTCATACTTTCTTGTCCTTTGGACTTTTCCCTTTGGATTTTGTCCTTTGGACTTTGTCCAAAGGAAAAATTTTAAGTAGCATTCATACTTCGTCCAAAGGACGTTTTGGCTTGTCCAAAGGACGTTTTGGCTTTTCTAAAATTGTCCTTTGTCCAAAGGACGTTTTCTTATAAGTATAAACCAGCCTTTATTAAAGTCATTATGGTTTAAAACTATTTTACGCCGGACATCGGACCCCACCTCTAGATTTCAAAATTTTGCACCCCGGGTTGACCCCCTAAAAAGCTTCCTAGAATTCAAAATTCGATTTACCCCGGGTAACCACCCCCCTAAGGTGTCGGGACCGTTGTCACCTATGACTACAACGGTCCGTCTTTTTAAGTATTCGGGAACAATAACTTAGATTAGTACGTAAATTGTTTTAAAATATAAAAAATTATTTACACGAAATTATTTTACCGTAAATTTTCGAAATTACTTGCATCTGACGTTTTTTTTTAATAGAACAAATGTAAGAACATTACTAATGTTCTTCAGAGCACCGAGGGCCTTACTTTAGCGCCAATAATTTAAATAATTACTTGCCCATATAATATTATTTTATTTTTTTTAGAGCAGAGCAGAAGCCGACGGCTATGGATATTCCATATGACTGTCTAATACTCTACCAACACTGTTGTTGGTGTGGAGTTTTAGTCAAGGCCACACATCCCTGCTAGGGAATTGCAGGGAGAAGATGTGAGTTTTACATCCTTCTTTGAGATACTAATATAAAATAAATGTTATTGAAAATGAAATAACCAAAAAAACTAAGGTAAACTAAATAATCTGATAAATGAATAGTATACAAAGATAAAAGAAATAAAAGTAAATAAACATAGACCAAAGTGCAGGTGTAAGATTACAGTTGAAGGATATTATTCGCCTATCTCACATTAAGGTGGAGTGTAGTGTAGTTTAGTGTGTACTGTAACTTATGCTTATTTCTTAATTTTTTTCTCTATTCACTGAAGATATTAAAGAACTGTCTCACATTGTCAGATTTAAGGATATTTTATAATATAGAGGCAGACCGTTGGATGAGATTAAAAAAACGAAATTACAAGGTACGTTACTTTATTGGATTCTTACGCAGGAACATTTTTTTCTCATTTTTTAATCCCAAAACTAATTTTGGCTTCGAAGACAAACAAAATTTTTTTATCATTTTAGTTGCAGAGTAAATTCACCATCAGCTAGCAAAAAAATGGCTGAAAACTTGAGCCTGGGCGCCGTTATACGAAAATTTATTACTACATTTGGTATTACATCTCATTCAAATACACTATCAACAATTAAAAGGTTTTATTTCAAGAATCAACAACCAAAAATTCACAATTAACTATATAACACCTAAAAAATCAAACGCGAAACATAAAAATACAGGCAATGACACGCACAATAGTTTTTATAGTAACTCTAAACGCTACCAGTTTTATTGGAGCGAAAAATCAATTATGTCAATATCAAGGCCTTTAGAATCGTAAAGGTTTTGCAAAATAATAAAAGAGCCGGTTTTCGGTGGATTGCTTAAACTTATTGACTTATTAAACTTAAGCCATTGTCAGGCACTAAGACAGGTTGGCAGGGAGCGAAAACACAAACTTCCATAATTAAAGACTCTTTGCCAACATCAATACCAATACACGCAATTCTTACACTAGTGTTACAATCAGGTCGTTTACTAATTTTAGCCTAAGCTAAAAAAATTCAGTTTTATATTCCGTAAACCAAACAGTTGCAAGTTTCCCATTCATAACTTACTTGTAAGCAGTGTGATAGCCACAACACCATTCATTCCACGGTGCTGCAGAAAGATATAATTGAAGATAAGTTTCAAACGCGCTGAAGTTCAACCGGCCAAACACCGCTTGTGGTTAGCCTGAGAGCTTTGAGGTTTAAACTCACAAGCGTATTGGTTAAAAGTTAATTATTAAGCAATGATCGTCACACCATTTCAGGGTTCAACTCCTTGTCGGAGCTCAACCTCCACGAAATCCAACTTGAGTTTTGCCGTTTGGTTCTTGAAGAATAAACAACTATCTCACTCGGTCGGATCAAAAGACTGAAAATAACTAAAGATTGATATTTGGTGCTTTCCTTGCTATACCGAGAGACACAGCTTTATCCCGTGAAGCCAATACAACACAACAACATTGGTGTGGTGCACCTGCAGCTGGAGTTATAATTATAAATCTGAAAAGCGCTTTTACCGGTCGAACCCATCTCACAGCCGTTGCCAGTTAAATAACATCAAGAAGCTAAGTGCTGCAGCTGCAGAAGTTATAATCGGAGAGAATCTTCAAAAGCGCTGAAGTCCAGCCGTCCCAAGGCGCCTCCTGGAAAATTTCTTCTCAAGGAGGGTATGCTGAAATTGGGCGACACTGCCCTTATTGAGGCATTCTTCCCCGCCGTCTTAATTGGCTTCATAATTTTTTCAACGGCATTTTCTATTTTTCCCAACTCCGCCACTAACGCCCCTTGCAGGGTTAGCGCGTTGTTGTTCTCTTTCACTAAAACACCAATAATTAATAATGAAGTCAATACAACAGTAGTGATGCTCCTCGGAGCTCCTGGCTCCGGGGGGAGCTCTGGAGCTTCGCCATATTTTTATACTAATTTCATAAATAATTAAACAGTGATGACATAGATCATTATGTAATTTTTTTGTAAATTAAATTTATTTCAAAACAAAATTAATTTCAAAATTAATAAGATTAGTTCTACAAATACAAAATGGAGTAGTTTAAGAGTTGTAGAAAAATGGGGGGAAGGGCCGCTTGGATTTTTTTCTATGGGGGCCCTAAAATTTCGAGACTAAAGGGGTGGACCCCACCCTATCATGGTCGAGGCAATGAGGCTTGAGATTACAGGTCCAAGTCCTGTGTCGCCAATTTTTTAGCAAAAAAAAACACTAAAAATAGCCAAAATAAATTGTTTGATATTCTTTCTGCCAAAAAACTCGATTTATTTAGCCTTAATATTTCTAGACCTCACAATATCATAAGCCAAAACTTACCACTTGAATTGCAAACAGATGATAATGTAATGTCGTTGGTTAGCGTAGTATTCAACTCGATTCTATGTCTCAGTTCATTCACTACCGCTTTAAACACCGCCATGCGCTGCAGCCGAGGCTTTCTACCGTCTAAGCAAAATAATAATAATTTATCAATGGTTTGTTTCGGCGTCGTAATAAATCAAATTTAATTTCAAATTTCAAGTCACAGCAACATCTCTTAAAAACATTTCTTTAAAACATCGACAACTAATGATGGTCAGTTAATTTTTTTGACTATAAATAATGGAAAAACAGTTTTTTGAGGTGTTTTGGTGGTAAAGTTTATAAAAGTCTAATAACAATTTCAGTATACTATGGGCATCTGAACTTGTTTGTATGTTAAATATGCCACAAATTATCAAATAATGCTATCGTTGTTTATAATCATCTTGCACTATAATGAAGTCAACAACCATTATTGGGCCAGTACAGCATGATATAACTTAATGGCCACCTCTGGGAGGATTTAGGAGATGAGTATTTTAATAATATTAAACACTATTGAAGATTTTGATTTTGCATAAATGATGAAACCTAAAAGCCTAGAAAAATTAAACATTTTAACATTTTATAATTTTAATACACAGATTAAGACTAGTTAAGCAAGTGGATTAAGTAGTATGTATACAGACAGATCCACTATTAAATTTCATAAAATCAAGCTCGCCTGACTAAGATTAATTGTAACAAACCTGACCAACCACTTGTATTAAATCCGCTTTAGTTTCGAAGTAATTTTTTTTGGTATTGGTTTCATTGGTTTTAGATTAGATTATCAGAGTTTTAATGGTTTTTATTTTCGGTTAGTATTATGGTTTTAATTATAGTGTTTTAGCCCTAATAGCCTTTTCCCTGTACTGCTCTTTAGCTACTTAATTTTCTAAATAAATAAGCAACTTTATTTAAAAGTGTTGTTGTTGTTGCATTACCTGAAACTTATCTTCCCTATGCAGATTATACAAAGGGCAGGCGCTAAGACAAGCCAGGAGGGGCAAAAAAAATTTCACCCCTATGGTTAAGACTCTTCGTCCAACATTGATAACAATGTTGGCAACCTTTACCACTAGAGTGTTCACTGCGCGCAGTGTTCACCCATTCCGAGGTCTTAGCTAAAGGATTTTAAGTCGCCGCCTGATTTTGATCTTAGATTTAACGTCGTACATGAGCAGCATAGGTGTTCCTGCAAGGCCAGTGGTACAGACTCCACACACTTTGCAGCTGCATTTGTCCACTAGTTTGCTAGATGGAAGACTGCCATGCGTAGCCGACGTACAACAACAATCACTCTAGCCATGCCAAGCTGGACTCATTTCTATAAAAGAAAAGATCCAGTCGTCGATTTTGATTATTTTGGTGAAAAAAACCTTACCCCCGCCCCCAATAGCCTACAAAATTTTTTTCAACAAAATATCTCCAGTGATTCAGGAGTTATGACGCCTCAAATTTGGCGTTTAAAATTCTGTACGTGAAAATTGCTCAATGTGTAAAAAGATTTAACGTTAAAATCCTTCAGGTCGAAATTAAGGGCGTAACCGCTCGCCATCAGGAAAAAATAAAGAATGAGAATAAAAATAATAAAAAAAGTTTTCAGAGATGATCTAACCAATATTATTAAGTTGCGTCAAATGTTTCTAACCACGTGATATTTTCGCGAAAAACGAGTGGTTACTTTACCACCTAGTTATTTTTACCCTGATAGAATTCATGTTTAAGTTACAAATTATGCACTCAAAGAAAGCGAGTAATTTCTTCTTTAGTTTGATACTTTGATCGTTCAAATTAGTGCAGAATTTGTCGAGATATTGCGTTTTTCGAACAAAAACCTTCGATTTTTTTGCTAAAAACACGAAGTAAAAGAAAAAAGTTGGGCAAACTTCATAAAGTCGCTGCCGTCGTTTGGTGTTTTTAACCAAAAAATCGCGGTTTTATTGTACGGGAAACACAATATCTCGACAAATACTGCACCAATTTTAACGATCAAGGTATCAAATTAAAGTAGACAGTAGCCGCTTTTTTGAGTGCATAATTTGTAACGTAAATCGTTATACCCATTAAGCGTACAGAATTGTCGAAAAACGCCATTTTTGGGGGGTCATAACTCCTAAACCACTGGAGATATTTTGTTGAAAAAAATGTTGTGGGCTATTGGGGGCAGGGGTAAGGTTTTCACAAAAAATTAATACAATCGAAGACAAGAAGTTTGGCTCCCCACCGCACCGTTAAAGGAGCACTGTCACAAATCAAATTCCTATAACGCCCGAACCGGACTGCTCCTTTAATACTGAACCGATTCAGCTGAAATTTAAAAATGTTGTAGCCTTGTAGTGGAGCACTCTAAATACCAAAGTTGAGTTAGGTAGGTTTGGTATTAAAGGAGCAGTCCGGTTTGGGCGTTATAGGAATTTGATTTGTGACAGTGCTCCTTTAAGCATTATCGGCACTCATCACACTTTGCTAAAGAAAATGGACCCGAGGGTCACCCACCGCGAGGAGGTTACCGTGGAAGAAAGACACGGCATCATTCTTCTTTGTAACTCATATTTTGTAACTGTAATTTGTATAAATAAATCAAGTAAAAATAATTTTATATAACTTTTTAGACATTATGTTAGAGTGAAAATGTATTTTAATGACGGTTATACATTACGAATGCAGACCTGTGTACGGTCTGGAAATGCCCCCCGTTTTATTGCAGGATTTGCTTCTCCCCCGCCAAAAAAATTAAAAAGTACTCTTAAATTATGACGCCATTTTTTATTTATGATGACGCCATCATCGTGAATTTTTTGCAATTTTGAGCTTATTTCAATATATTTTAAGCCATTTTAGACCTATTTTTAACTTATTTTCGCTTTTTTGTCCCTTTTTTACCTTTTCCTTTCTTTTTTCTCTTTTTTTTCTTCTTTTTTCTTTCTCCCCTGCTTGCTTCCCCGTTTCAAAAAAGTTGCCCCCCGTGCCCTCCCCCGTTTTGGAATTGCCCCCAATAAAACCCCGAGGGGGGGGGGCAAAGCACAGGTCTGCGAATGAAGACAGTACGTAGACCGGGGCCTACGTACTGCCTTCAAGCATTTGAACTTTAATTTCAATAATTATATAGAATAAAAGAGTAATAATATAGCAAAAATACAAGGAAAATTATATTATGTTAGCCGTATGACTGAAACGAGTGAAAAGGGATAGTTTTAACTAAAAATAAGGGTGTAAAGATAGACATAACATTTATAGGTGACAGTAATGATTGAGTTTTTGGGAACTTGGTTTGGTAACAGAGTATAAATCTCGCAGAGTAGAAATCTCGCAACCAGGGTCTACCCCCCACAAAAAGCCAGGGGGTCCGGACCCCCCCCCCCCCCTTCTAAAAAATTTTGGCCTTCCATCCGGGGGTGGACTCCCCCTAGCGGACACGACCAAAAACAACTATGGAGCACACGAGGATATCTTATCTTTCTGGAAAACCATTGAATACTTCTCGTCATTCTTCAATTCAAGATCATGCCTTAAATAGTGTTTTACGAACTAGGGTCCCCAATTTTCGTGATTTTTTTATAGTAACTTCACCCGACAATGAATTCGCATTAAAAATCAAAGAAAGTCTCTGTATTAAATTTTACAAACCCGAAATTAACGACCAAAACAATTATCATTGTCGTGTTTTTAATTTTGCTACTGCGCTTTTTAAAACTTTTTTTAATTTTTCTAAAAAAACATTTTTTTAAAATATTTTCTATGTAATTTATACAATTTTTATGTATATGTTTTACATTTTTATATTTTATTCTATTCTAAGTTTTACAATTTAATTGTGTTTTTTTAAACTTTTAGCCATTTTAAAAGCTGTTTTTTTTTTCAAAGTTCCTTTGTTTTACATATTCTTACTTCATAAAAATCCTTTTTTTGCTTCAAACATCTTTTTTAATTAATTATGTCTTTTTTTAGATAACTATTGATTGTGACTGTATTGCAATGTTTTATATCTCGTGTTTCATATATTATTCATAGATATTTATTTAATACTATACTTAAGGTCTCTCCGGACAGTTTTTGTTGCAGAGCGTTCAGTAGTAAACCAATTGCAATAAAGAGCAAAAATTACCCATTTTTATTTACACACAATTTACTTTTGAATTATTATATTTTTTGTGTATTATAATATTTTAAGATATTCAAATGACGAAAATTTGACTAATTGGCGAAAAGCAGGCAACAAATACTGTTTACATTAATGATATTTTCTATGAATTTATGTGAAATAGTTTTAAATAAAAAAAAATAAAGTCAAGACGAGTCGAGGTCACAGAGGAACAGGGTCAGGTTATGCGGGGTAAATTAACATTTCAAAATTTAGCAGGAGGGGTTGGGGGGGGTTCACCCCCTCCAAATTTTATCAAGAGTGTTTAACCCCCCCCCCCCCAATTTTGGAAAAAAATGAAGAAAAAAAAAATGTCCTTAAGATGACTTCTAACTGCCTCCAAACTTAAGTTTTGAGGTCA
>JASAMX010011162.1:0-18456 GCA_030248175.1 Microlaimidae sp. YZB2_3 | reverse complement strand
TATCATAAATCAATATTTTAGGGAGCTTCCAGTTTTTGTCGAGCAGCTGATTTTAATCCGGATTTTGAAGTGGTTCCAACCCGACCTATTATTGAGGCTTTCTCTAAAATTTCGTCTATTTTAACTCAACTAGGTAGCTATTACTTTGAGTTTTATATTTTTTCATATTTTAAACTAACTCTTACAAAAAATTGTCATTTGTACTTTGTGATTTGCCTAAAGGTAAAAACTATAGTTTAATTTAAAAACTTGTGCTATTTAAGGAAAAATTGATTTAATAGAATGTTTCAACCAAAAAAATATCAATGTGTGAGACATTTAGTTTTTATTTCCATTTTTAATGTGTAAAAGAATCGGTTATCATTGTTTTTAAAATTTAAAAAAAATCGTTTTTCTCTTACGGTAGGTTTCTGAGAGAAAAAAAAAACACGTCACATCGCTTTGAAAAAGCCGGTTACTGTTTCCTCTTATTTTAAACTTAATTCAAGTTTTCAATATTATATTCTTATAGGGCCGTGGTGTGCTTGGAAAATATGCTCCAAATGGGAAAACGAACTTCATAAATTAGACAGGTAGTAGTTTTAAAAATATTTTTGTAATAATATTGCACACAAAAAAAAACAAAATAAAAGCCAGTAAATATTTTGGAGATTTTTCTAATTTAGAGAAACATTAATATTCGTAAACTAAATATTTTGATTAAAAGCAACAGTTTTTTTGTTACCAAAATACTCTATGAAAAATGTAAAGCGTTATAAAATTCGCTAATAAAAATTTTTAAATTTTTAAAAATTATGTATCCAAACTTTTCTGAAGTTTATTAAATGTTTTTAAACGATCATTACAAGTGTAACATCCAGTAAAATTAAAAATTTTTTTAAAGGTATTCGATGACAGAGTGCCAGCAACTTTTTTTTCTTCTTGGGCAGACGTATGTCAGAATGGCTAAAACAATATTGGATGAAGCTGTTGGAGGTATGGGATTTAAAAAATCAAAAAATAATATTTTCGCTTCTTTTTCTTATACTCCTTTTCGGGTTCGCGAGTTTTTAAGGTAAATAATAAATTTCGCGTCTCCTAAAAGCTGTCATACTCACGTTCCGTTCTGTGTCTCTCTCACTAAAAAAAACAAACATTTAAATATTTTTAAAGTTACGAAACGGGTTTTTAGTCTTTCCCACTTTTTAAATTATCTAATTGCATTTTCCATGGATTCCTGCAGTAAAATGGCACAAATTGTTGTTACAGGAGTTTTCCCCCTGTCACAGTCGACTGAGCGGGTGAGACTATAAGTGGGATAGCGTTACAGTGTTCTATGTAAATCTTGAAGCATTGTAGGGAATAGCGATAAGAACTCTAATACGGAGTCTTTGAAGTGTAAGTAAAAAACTTGGACCTGTTAAATTTTTTTAGGAAATTAGAAACGTGTAAATGGTACTGGCATTCCAAAATAAAAAAAAAGAATTGAAATGTATAATGTTTTAGTTTTGTAAAACTGCAACGATCGAGACGGCTTATAAAGTTAAGCTGTAGTGTTGTTGGTGGTCCTGTTCCCCATTATTCTGGTGGTCGTCCTAAGTTAAGGAAAGTGGCAACTTTCTTGGTTAAGCTGTTGTTGTAATGTAGATCGCAGTGGGTCAAAAATATACCTCTTTCGTAAAATATTTACAAGCAGAATTTTATATTAAAACTGCAATATACTCCAGTAATTCTTTACTGGGCGACTAAAGTGGGTTTTTAACAGAAAAATTTAAAAAAAAAAACGCCATTTACTGTTTTGATCGAGAAATAGGCGATACAGAACTTAAATATAAATAACTTAAATAAGCGGTAATCTCTATACTTCATGAACTGACTGCTACGTTGCACCATCACCCGTTGTTTTGTACTCTACAATTTACATTAAGGCATCCGCGTCGTAAACATGAAAAGGACGGGAGTTGTTACACATGCTAATATTATGTAATAGTCAGAGTTCCTTAATTTAACTTTTTTGGATGTTTATTATTTTAGATGTGAACTCTGTGGCGTCAGTATTGGCGTTTATTCCGGACAGAGTATCGCGACTCTTGGAGATACTGAAATGTTATAAACCAAAGGAAAAGCCAAGTTCAAAAAAAGAAGATTCCCTCAACAAAAGTGACGAAGAAAAAGATTTTTCTGGAATAATTTTTGTAAAAGAACGATACGTGGCCTTCGTTTTAAAGGTTTTTGTATTTTTATTATATTGCGGAAACTCTAAAAGCTACTAACTTGAGAACTCAAAATTCAAGTACTGTTTTTCCTTCTGTCGTAATGTAATTATAAAAACGCTAAAACTTAGCAAAAAAGGTAATAGTCTTTTTAAAGCAATTTAAAAAATGTAAACAAACACAAAGGATAAAGCGATACCATAATTGTAATTTTACGCTATCTATTTTTTAGTTGTTTTTTCTTTGTACGTTTTCCTTCATAATTTCTTATACCAATCCTATCCAACATATTTAATTGCTAAAACTAGTTTTTTTCTGTTTTATTACCTACTTCGTTTACAAATATTTTTTTTTAAATAAAAAAATAAATCAAAATAAAATTTTATTTATACTTACTCCCTAGTTTTCCTTATTTATCTAGTAGTATTGCTTAATTACTTATATGATTTAGACAGTTTTGAAATTATTTCTTGTCGTGTTTACAAATGTGTAATTTTTAGTTGACTGACAATGACAAGTGTGAATTGTCGAAACATTTCACCATGATATCAATAAACGCTTTATCCTTCGTGTTTGTTTACATTTTAAGAAGCTTGTTTTCCAAAGGACAATCTATTGCCAATTTAAAAAATATATCATTTTAGTAATTTTTACAAAAGCGACACCATAAAAGGTATGTTGTCATTTAAAATAAAGGAACATACATTCTGAAAATCCCCAATCCCGATCAAAGCTAACTTGGATAAAAAAAATTTGTATATTAAATTATGCTTGAACAAAATATAACAGTTTCATCCAAATCTAAAATAAACTTATTGTTTTCTGTCCCATGGGATTTTATGAAAAAATCAACTATTTGCATTAAATGAGATGTTTCAGTTGAGCGACAGGGAAGAAAAACAATAGAAAAATTCATTGTATTTTTTTACTGTTGCATAGTGCCATCTCCGGTGCGGCGCATCAAAAAATGCGTCAGTGAAAGTTGTCCTATGTAGTTACATGAAGAGCACGCTATAACAATGCCCAACCGTTAATATTTTGATTTAAATAACGGCGGGGTTAATTAGCGAATAAATTAACTCTTCAGTAAAAAGATTAGCCATATTTGGTTTTACTGTTGTCCTTTCTTGGACTGGTTTGATCCGAAATAACAAGTATGACACCAGGGACGTACCCAGAGTTTCAATTGGGAGAGGGGCGGATTGTAGTACAAAAAAAAAATTTCGGGGGGCGTGCGGAGCCCCCCCCCTTAATTTTTGAAAACGTTAAAAAAGCAGGGATAAACGTAGATAAAGCTGTATAATACACTGTTTTTGGCCTAATAATCTATTATCTAATGTTTTTAGCGATAAAAAGATGTTTTCTTAGTTAAAAATTACATTAGCACACATTGGAAGAGCCTGGATTTCATAAAAAAAGAATTAAGAGACCTTTCAGACCCCTTGGCTACACCCACATTGTAAACCAAAGCACATGAGCAGCATCTCGACTCCATGTTATTCAGGGTACCTACCTACCTATATGAAAAAAATCCGAGCCAATGCTATCGGCGACTGGAAAATTTAGGAGGGGGGAGGTACATAAATCAACCAATATGATTGTTTGTTTTGCTTTTTGTGTAGTACTTATTACCTATAAAAAATATTGTACTAACTTTGAAATAAAATTAGCATTAGGCAAGATAAATAGCGAGATATATGTATGTATACTATTGAAAGCGACCGCTGAGCGAAGCGAAGCGGAAAAAATTTTTGTTTTTTGGGGATCAATTAGGGTACTAAAATTATTTTATAGTTTGGTGCCGAGCGATTAGCGAGGCGCTAGAAAATTTTGAATTTTTAGCCTCTGAAAACCCTCAAATTTTACTATCTGGCTACCATTTCGGGGGAGGGGGCGGCCGCTCCCCCCCCCCGCCCAACCACTATCCTTATTTTTCCCCCTGTCCAACCATTTCGGGGGGCGGGGCGGTCGCCCCCCCCTCCGCCCCCCCTGGGTGCGTCCCTGTATGACACTACGTTCCTATGCAAATTTTAACCAAATTCCTTAGTGTCTTATAAAAATTATGATGTTACTTGTAATTATTATTAGCAAATATTTTAATCATTTAATTATTAAACATTTATTGCGTAAATCTTGAGTTTTCTCACTTGATTTTTTTTGGCTGTTTTTGGCAATATAAATGCTTAGGGTTGAGAAACTTTCTCGAAAGCCAATACAGTAAATCGGCACGCTCAATCGACAAGGATAAAAATAATTTTACCCACAAAATATGTATAATAATATTAGAAAGTTTTTTTTTTTCGTATTAATATACTTATTACATAACAAAATAGCATGTAAAAAAGGTTTGTTTTTTTAAATTTTTAACAATTTACTTGGTAGGTAAATTGTTGTGTTTTGGTAAATACAAAGTTTTTGTCACCTCAGCAATTTGTTATAAAGACGTGACAAAGCTGAGGGGAATGGCTCAAAAGCCAAACCCAATTAAATTTTCGTTGATTAGGAAATTAATGTGATTTTTAAAAAATTAAATTATTAATTGTTTCATACGATATTGTTTTTAATATATTTTATCAAATGTGAATACAATTTTTGTGATTTTAGATTTTTTTGAAAGCAATACAACGGTGGGACAAAGAAAATTACGGTTATTTAAAACTAGACTACGTCGTTGGTTACAGCGGCTCATCAATGCCTAATGACGAAGACCCTATGCAACTTCACAAAAAGCAGGAAGAGGTTATTATTATGAGTTTTGGAAATAACATTGATCAGACATAAACACCAACACGCACGCACACACGCGCAGGAAGCAGTCAAATTCAATTCATATACAGTCATGTTCTAGTGTTTTTTTATGTTTTTTCGTAAAAAATCATAAAAACTTGCGACTTTTTAAAAGTTTATATCAATAACGAAATAAAAGATTTATAAAAAGTTTAATTCAATGTATAGTGCGGCATGAACTTTTTTAGCTTTCAGCTAAACAAAAAAAAACCTGTCTTCTTTTTGAATACATCCTTAGAGAAACGACCTAAACATTTTAAGAGTGTCACTGCAGTTTCCTTGGGTGTGTCTGACATGACGGTACAGACCATAACTGATAATTTTGTTTGGCTGGTTGCAAACCTCCACAATGTACCTGTAGAATTTTTATTGCTGGTCTTGCAAAGATACTTTTTCTGTTCATAAAGCGCGGTGAATAAAAAAATCAGTCTCATGTTTTAAAAGTACTATCTTGATATGCTTCAGAACTGTGCTATTAAATTAATTTCGACCTACAAAAATAGTTTTTGATTTTAAAGAATCACCAAGAGCAAACCGTACTCCATTTTTAATTATTTTGAATAGTTTAAATATTTCATTAAATAAAAAAAAACTGAGAAAAATATTAAAAACAAGATTAAAATCTTTTCTAGTTTTTAGCTTATTTTTTTCAATTAATTGAAATTTTACAAATATTAATAATAAACAGACCTGTGCACTGCCCCCCGGGGGTTTTATTGGGGGGGGGAATTCCAAAAAAAAATTACATTTAACTCACTTCTTTTAGTAATTGGCAAGAATGATCCCTTCCATCTTTTTCGTAAAAATGGTTTTTCCAGCATACATAATATAATGTCCATGTTTTTTTTAAATTTTAACCCCCTTACGACACTCTCTGAACTGTAAGCTTTCCAATGATATCTCAATTAGGCCAATTCTTTTTGTGATGAGAAGGAAGGTCCATCCCAACTTTCGAAAAAATTCGTTGTCCATCGTAAAAATGTTCATGTAAATTTTTCCACAATAAATGATACGCTGGCTTTACATTTACTAATGTCTATTGGTAATAAATAGCAATGACAATAGCAACAATTAGCAATAGAAAAAATTAACATTTTAAAATTTATAGGGCCCCCTCTAGTGAAAATGCGTTGTCCAAATTAAAAATGTTCATATTATTTATTATAAACATTTAACGTTTTTATAACATTCCCCAAATTGTAAGCTTTGCAATGATACCTCATTTAACCTAATTTATTTTGCGGTTGAGGAAAAGGGTCCATCCCCCTCTTGGTGAAAATGCATTGTCCAGTATAAAAATGTCCATGTTCATCTTTCAAAAAAAAAACAACATAATATTCTGGTTTTTTATTGACTTAATAGTCCAACCACACCCAATTCAACGACAAAAAATTTTTTAACTTCCAAAGTCTAAAAGGCCCCTGTTTTGTGCAAATGCGTTGTCCAGCCTGAGGATGTCCATGGGTTTTTTTTTAATTTCAACACCTTCATAACATTCCCCGACCTGTAAGCTTTGCAATGATATCTCATTTAGCCCAATTCTTTTTCTGGTTGGGGAGGAAGGTTGTTCCCATTTTTAGTGAAAAAAACGTTGTCCAGCATTAAGATGTCTATGTTAATCTTACCAAAAACATCACATTTTGGTTTTAAATTGCCTACTTACCTTTATCAATAAGTTCGAGTGAATTGAAAGACAAAAAAATTTCAATTTCCAAACTCCATAGGTTTCCCTCTTTTATGAAAATGTGTTGTCTAGGCTAAAGATGTCCATGCAAAATTTTTTTCTAAATTTCAACCTCTTTATGACATTTCTCAGACTGTAAGCTTTGCAATGATATTTTATTTAGCCCAATCCCTTCTGTGGTTGAATGGGGAGCAAGGTCATTCCCTTCTTTAGTGAAAAAATGTTGTCCAGTATAAAGATGTCGATGTTCATTTTTTACAAAAAACATGATATTCTGGCTTTACATTGGCTAGTTACTCTTATCCATAAGTTTGAGCTAATTCGAAGAAAAAAATTTTTTTAACTTCCAAAATCCATAGGGTCCCTGAAAATGCCTTGTCTAATCTAAAAATTTCAGCAATATATTTGTCATGGGGAAATCGAAACTTTATTATTGCGATAAAAAGTAAGGATAAAACGTTTATTGAGTACATAAAGATAAGACGTTTCGGATTCAGCTGGATCCATCATCAGTTATACAATACATTTCTAAACTATAAAATTACAAAAGATTAATAATGTCAATGAATATAACATAATATGGGAAAGTTACACTACTAATAAAACATGCTGATAAAACATATATGGGTAAAAGAAAAAATAGCACTAAGAACAAGGAATATGAAGAAAATATTAAAAACAAAAAAGCTCAATACTGGCAATATTTTTATTTAAAACAGGCTTATTTTTCTTAATACAGAGACTTTCCTTAATTTTAAGACGGAACTCGTTAGAATCAGATGCTAAAAACATGAAAATAATTAAAACTCGGCTCAACAGTTAGGTCTTTACAAAATAAAACATGATCATGTATCGCGGATGGCTTAGATAAAACTGATCGATTTGTCAGGCACGAAATACCTATGTGTTCTGAAATCCGGGTACCTATGTGGCGAGTAGACTCGCCAATATAAGCAGCATTGCAGCCGCTACACTGATATTTATAGACAATATTGGATTTCAGTTCAAAAGGTATTTTGTCCTTAAACGGAAAGTAGCTTGAAACTTTACGCGAATTTAAAAACACGACCTTAAGACTAACCTGAGGTAAAAAACGATAAAACAACTTCCTTAATTTAGCGCTAACACGTACAGAACATAAACCTGCGTAAGGTAAAACAATACATAAAGACAATTTATCAACTGTACATGACTGACTGTTGTCTGCGCGCAGAGCCTTATTTAAAAATTTCGTAACACACCAATCAATAAAACCAGACGGATAAGAGTTCTTACGTAAAAAAGACTTAAGTATATTTAAATCACAATGAAAATTTATAAAACTACTGGACAAATGAAACGATCTATACAATAATGAAAATACAAGACCAAATTTAAACGAGCTAGGAATAAAACTATTAAAATCAGAGTAAACACCACTAAAACTAGGTTTTCTATAAACAGAAGTACAAAACTTATTATTTTCCTTAGAAATTAACAAATCCAAAAACGGTAAAACATTGTTATTTTCTTCCTCAGAGGTAAAAACAATAGACTTATGGCGCGAATTTAAAAATTCCTTAAACTTTAAAACGTGCGATTTATCGCTAAAGACTATAAAACAGTCATCGACATAACGACGGTAAAACAGCGGCTTAAATTCCAAGGGACAGTCCTGTAACCATTTACGCTCATGATAACAGAGAAAAGCGTTAGCAAGGAAAACGGCTTATCTTTATGTACTCAATAAACGTTTTATCCTTACTTTTTATCGCAATAATACAGTCTAAAAATGTCCATAAAATTTTTTTTGAAAATTTACCCCCTTTACGACATTCCCTGGGCTTGGGGTATAAGCTTTCCAATGATACCTCATTCACCTTAATCCGTTGGGTGGCTCGGGAGGAGTTAAGAAACACACACACAAACACACACACACACACACACACACACACACACACACACACACACACACACACACACACACACACACACACACACACACACACACACACACACACACACACACACATTACGTCTTATTTATATATAGATTTGAAGGTTTTAGAAGCCATGACAGAAGTTTACAGGTTTAACTTTATTTTAGGTTTTGAGACAGTTCCGAATGAAAAAACTAAATTTATTAATTGCTACCAGCGTTCTTGAAGAGGGAATCGATGTCAGGCATTGCAACTGTGTTATTCGATTTGATACCCCTGAGGAATACAGAGCGTACATTCAATCGAAAGGTAGGTTAAGGGCATAATATGAAAGGGGATTGGGCGGGGATTAGTCGTGAGTGCCATAAAAAATAAAAAAATCTAAAAAAATTTAAGCTATCGTCACTCCACGCATTTTCTCAAATTTAAGTACAAGTAGGTAACACAAAAAACGCTAAAAATAAAAATTTTTGGATAATTTTTGACATTTTTGATCGCCTCTGGTGGTCGTTCTTATTTTTATGTGCAATTGAAAATCGGTGAATGGAGCCTACGCCTACTTAAGGGTTATTGTGACACATAACCCCAATTTTATAATAATCGGTTATTAATGTTCACTTTTTTACTAAAACAAATAAAACATAATAATATGATATTTCTGCTCTAATTTGGTATTGTATTACCAATTCTCGTAATTCATTTTATACAGGGCGACGGAACGGCAGATACAAAAATATTATGTGTGTCAAAAAGTTTTGTTTTGTTAGTTTAAGGTAATTTTTGTGGTGCACGCAGACCGCCCTCCCACCGTAATGAGCTCCCCGATGTTGCTGAAGAGAACGATATAGTTTTTAGGTCGAGCACGTAAAGCGGGCTCAATTTTCTGGGTTTTGGTAGAAGCAAGAAAGCAAGTGCAGTTCGCTGAGAAGCTAAAAGAATATGACGAAATCGAAAAGGTAATCACAAATTTTTATTATTAACTTAAATTTTAAAAAAATTTGGTAAATTATAAAACTTTATAGCCAAAATAATCAATATTTTCTAAGGGAATAACTTTAGTTGAGTTGTTTGTCATAAAAGTCAATCGAAACGTCGTTAACGCCTATGTATTAAAATATAAATTTGTTTGTTTAATAAATATAGTGTTTATTAGAATCAGTGTAAATTGTTCCCTAGCATTTTTTAAGTTGGCGATAAGGAAAAGTTTACCGTTATAAAAAAAGTTGTTTCGATCCTACATTCCCATCTCTGTCACTTAGTTTTTATTAAGATATTACTTCAACATTCTCACAACCGAGACAATCCCCCTGCGGAAATTTACGACGCTGCCCAGGCAGACAGTCTTCAATCCCCCTATTCTCCAGTCCTTCCGGATAATCAGAAGACAGAAGGGAGAGCAGAAGTTCGGATGACCACAGCTATTTCACTTATAAACAGGTATTTTATTTACCATATTATGCTTTTTCTATCATTACCTGTGAATCTAGTTCAAAACAATTATAAACTGGCGAAAAATTTGTATCTATGGTTGAATTATATCTGTCTGACTGCGAAAATCAGAATGCTGATATGAGTGGACCAATTAAAATTGTGCGATTATAACGTGTTTTTTTAAAAAAAAAACAAATAAAAATGCAGTATTTTTTTAATTCGCCCTTTTACAAATTATACAAAAAATTAACCAACTTTAGCCCTTAAAAAATTTGCTTTTGGGTTCCAAATTAAGTATAAATTGGATAATTATTAGAATATGGGTTTTGATCTTTATTATTAAACCGCGGCTTTTGTTAAAAATTTTTGAATGGTTGTATTGTTAATTAATAGTCGATTCAATACTGAAATTATCGAGGTCAGCTAGATTTTATTTGCCTTTAGTATATCCCGAATGCTCTGTGACTCATCTACTATAATGTGCGATGAAAGAATATAAATTAGAATAATGACATTTTTGTCAATGTCAATTAACTTACTTACACCAATAATTAAGTAATGAAAAATCAAACACTTGCTGTTCAGGAATATATGAAACTAATAAGACTATTTAATTGGTACAGAATGTTCAAAATGTTATAATTGAGTTTTTACACTAATTAATTTATTCTGCACAAATAAATTTTAAAAGAATAATAATTTATCAAAATATTAAAGAATTCAAAAAAATCGCTACTTTTACTTCATAATACCCCAGACATCCTTGCCCTCTTTCCTTTCCTCCCCATCTCCCTCCCCAACGTTGATTTTGCGTCGTTTAAAAACGTAATTTCGGCGTTTAGTGCCACAACACAGAATCTATCGCTAATCAATCCACTTCTCTCTGAAAAAATCACCCGCTTGGATTTAAGTTCAATAAAAATAATTCCTTGCTGGATTTAACAATGCCTTTTAGCGTATTTTGCGTATTTTAAAACAACGGTGCTAGGTCCAGCTGCTGAATCGTAATAAAGCTGTGTAATTATTAAAACAAAATTATTTTAGATACTGTGCTCGTCTTCCAAGTGATATTTTTACACGTCTAGTTCCCAGATCAAACATTGAAGAAATTAATGAAGAAAACGGTACACTTAGTTTTCGGGCTAGTTTAGTACTACCTGTAAACTCCCCGCTCAAAGAAAAAATAATTGTGAGTTTTAATTTATGTTAAATACAGATTTATACTGTCAGAGTGAATATAAATGGACGATTAATCAAGCGTTAAGTTTTAAGAAATATGCTCCACCGCACCCTTTAGAGTTCGCTTGTGTTGGGTAATCGTTTTCATAAATAACATTTAGCTTTGAAGCCTTGAACTTTACACCAAACAAAAACTTTAATATGGACGCAAATTTATTGCACAAAAAATTCAAAAAGGAAAACGTAAAATTATTGCTAAATGCGTTGTCTACACATTTTCTCGATGCATTTCCGCTCCCGAGAGATGCGCGTGGATCAAAATGCTGGTTTCAAAATTTCCTAGAATTATACTATTATTACAATATCCTATTGTTCCAACTAAAAAATTAAAACCGTTCATATAAGATATTTTAAGAAGCTTACTTAAGCTTACTTGCTTAATGCAAATGATTCTATATATATTACTTATGCATTTCCTTGTTTTTGACGAAATAAATTGTTATTATTATCTTTTAAGCGTACACAACAGGCATAGACGAAGAAGTAAATATTTCTTACGGCTTCAAATTATTTTGTTACAATGCTTCAAATTATTTTCTGCGATTGAGTATTTCTGATTTTCCATTCTTCTGTGTAATTTAGTTACTTCTTGTTATAGTTGCGATATCACCATATAATAATGTTGAAAAACTAAGTTATTGTTGATAGGGTAACAAGATGCCGAATCGCAAATTCGCGCAGATGTCCGTGGCGCTGAAGGCCTGCGAGCGGCTCCACAAGATGGGGGAGCTGGACAATCACCTCCTTCCGGTTGGCAAAGAGTCAGTGGCCAAGCTACTCAACGAGTTGGAGGACGACCCAGAGCTCTGGCCCACCGACGGACGCGCCCGACCCGGATCCACCAAGAGGAAGCAGATATACGACAAAGCGGTAAATTCTTATTTTAGTTCAAACTACACTATACAAGTAGAATTGAGAAACTCTAATCGGCCTCATTAACGCTACGCCAAAACTCGATTAGCGTCAACGGAGATAAAATCAATGAGTGTTGGACAATTCATCCAATTAGCAATTAACGAGCGCGTAAATTATTCTTTTTAGATTATTTAAAAATCAGCATGACCGTAGCCAGGATTTCAACTGAGGGGGGGTTGGAAGGTGCTATATACGTGGCCATAAAGGGCAGTGGCGTTCGTAGCCAGGATTTCATTTTGGGGAAGCGGTTTTGGAAGGGGGGAAAAAAGTGTCACAGAAGCGGCGCGAAGCGCCGCCGCCTGCGCCGCGTAGCGCGGGGGGTCTGGGGGTGTCCCCCTAGCCGCCGGAGGCGAAAAATATGTACTAAAAGTTGTTTAAAAATCGTCCCCTAGTGATCGCGTAAACATAAATTCTACTTTTGTTTTTTTACCTAATTTCTATACAATTTTGTCCAAATTTCAAAATTAATCTGGCAAAGAAATTTTATATAATAAAAAACTATGATATATTGCCTGACGTCTTTAAATTTTGCGCATGAGTGTGGTTATAGTTATAATAACAAAAAATATTAGTGCTAATATTACGTTTACCGTATATAAATTGGACCTTCTCGCGTAGCGGGTAAAATTGTTTAATTTATGGTTTTAATCCACTAAAATTTGTATTAAACTTTTATAACACAATATTCAAAAAGTAAAAAAGAAAATCTACACAAAATGACACGCTTCGCCAAGAAAAGGGGGAAGGGTGGAGAGAGGCGGACTACTCCACAAGTATAAAAACCGTTGTTAAGGAGTTTAAAACAGCCCTTATCAAACCTATATATCTCATAATATAATGTAATCAGTTTTAAAAGGTATTATAGTATTGCCATTAAATATCAAAGGCAAAGACATATGACTTATCTATGTATTGAATGGTACAATCGATCGAAATAAAAAAATTAACATAAATTAATATTATACACTTCCCGCTAAGCGGGAAAAATTTAAGTTTTCTGGGTATTTTTATACTTTTAGAACGCATAAGGACTGTTTCTGAATTTATATTTAAAGGAAAAAATTTTTTCTCCCAAAATTTAAAACACGTAAGGGTACCCCTTTACGAAAAAATCCGGCTTCGCCGGATTCGTGGGGGAAGGGTGCCCCCCCTCGCCCCCCCTGGCTACGCCACTGACAAGGGAGGTCTGGGGGGCAAGAGCCCCCCAAAAACGGGGGGTCTGGGGGCGGTGGTCTCCAGCAGATCAAGAGGCAGAGCCCCTTGTCGGGGGGGGGTCCAGGGGGCAGAATGCCCCCCGGGTGGGAAATTTTTTAATTTTAAGCTCTAAAAAGACCACTAGGAAACCTTAATTTAAGTACAGATTTCTGATTTATTTTCTCTTTTTTTAATAAATACAACGATAAAAGTTATAATTAAATAGTTTTAAGGTATTATTTTATGCCATTTTAATTAAAAATGAACAAAAGTGTTTTTTTTAATTAAAAAAATCTTTATAGGCACCTTGCACTGGAACTCAGTTTATACATGAAGTATGCAATAAACATAGCGAGTCACCATAATGGATAATTACCGTATCTCCTACTTATCTTTTGTAGTATGCAGATCAACCGATCGAAATTTCGCGCGCTTTCGAGGTTTGATCTGCATACTACAACAGATAAGTAGGCGATACGGTAATTATCCATTATGGTGACTCGCTATATTTATTGCATACTTCATGTATAAACTGAGTTCCAGTGCAAGGTGCCTAATCAATTTTGGTTAGGTTTTTATAGTAAATGCTGCAGTTATTAATATGCACTGCACTAATGTTTTGAATTATGAATATTTTCATTTTTGTGAATAAGGGGTTTCATGATCCTAAATCACTCTTATTTATTTATTTTAGATAGCTTTAATACATTGCAGAGTGATTAGGAAAAAATTTTTTTCTAGTTTTTTTAAAAAACCCAAAGGGGGCCCTTAAAAATTTTTTTCCCTTTCCAGAATTTAGGGGGGATTAATCCTCCAATCCCCTCCTGGCTACGGACTTGATTATGATCTCCGCTTTTAATTATTTTTTTAATTATAAAAGAGCATTTCAATAAATTCGTCCTTTCATTTGTTAATTTTAAACCACCGGAGACGCCCGAAAAACAATAAATGGGAAGCTAACCCCCCTTCCCCGAATTGATTTAAGTGGGATGTGAATATTCAGCAGTTTCGAGAATTTTCTGGCTAAAAAAATAGTTCACCAAACTTCTCAGGGCAAGTTTTTGAAAAAAAAACTTTACTATTTTTGGTTCTTTTTTCACTTTCTCCAGTCTAGAATTAAGGAAAAGCAGTTAAAATAATTTTTTCAGAATAACTTCCAGTTCCACTCACATTCAAACTTAAATTTAGAGGTTTAATAACTTGTTTTTAACAAAATTTTTTTTTTCAGAAACGCAATTAAATGGGTTTTAGCGTTGTTTATCAATATTTTGTTTCAAATCGGAAAATACAGGTATAATGAACTAATGCAGTAATGCACTCCATGTTTATTAAGATTGGGTAAGAATGCATTTTTCGGATTCTTTTTAAGGTTGGTAACAATGCATTTCTTAGATTTCAACTTCGCTAAATTCAGGTTTAACATCCAGTTTTCAACAAACTTGCCCATGGATACTCCCAGTAATTACTTTAACAGCTCGGCAACTAAGGAAAAATGCTATTTGTAAAACTGCATTACCATTTTTTATTATAAAACTTATTTTCGGACATTCGATAAAAATTATCAATATCGTGAAAAATGTTAAATAAATAATTGTGGATTTTGACGTTTTTTGTTTAGATCGCAGAAGCTTTCAAAAATGCCACTCCCGAGCCGGGAGTTCCGTGTTTGATTCACGTGATTCACCTCAAGCTCAGTACTGCTGCCAGCGAAAAGGTGAACCCTAAGAAACGGAAGACCATTGACCCCGCGGATTCCCAACGCCTTCTTGGCATTCTGTCCTGCAAGTCCATGTCTCGAGTAATTGCATTATATCTTTCTCAACTTAGAATAATTTTTATTGAATGAAATAGTACTTTACGGAAGACCATTGACACCGCGGATTGCCAACGCCTTCTTGGCATTCTGTCCAGATAGTCCATGTCTCGAATAATTGCATTATATCTTTCTCAACTTAGAATAATTTTTATTGAATGAAATAGTACTTTATAACATTTTCCGCATGCAGCGTTTTACCTTGCACAGAGAAGCAAAAAAAAACAACAACAAAAACTGCGCCGCTGCAATGTTTGCTTCGCGCATTTGAAACGTGATTTATTAAAAATGCTTTAAATTAATTAAAAAAAAACAACGCTTATGATTTTAGATTCCTTCTTTTCCGGTATACACACGTCAGGGTGAAGTAACAGTGTCCATTCAAACTCTTTCGTCTCAAATTACGGTCAACGTTGCGCAATTGGAGCGAATAAAGGAATTTCACAAATACATCTTTGCGGAAATTTTGCGACTCGAGAAATTTAGTATGCAATACATTCCCGAAGAGAGTCCGATGGGAATTTATACCATTCCGTTAATAAAAGGTAATTTTAGTGTAGGTTTAAATATTTTTCCGATTATGTAAATTTCAACTGTAAAATTTAAAATTTTAACCAAAATAATCAAACTAATTACAGAAAGATGAATTGTAGTCTTAATAAAGTTTAAATTTTAATAATAATGAAATAAATTTTCAGCTTAACCCATTTCCCTTACTTAGCTTTCCACATTGTGATAATGGTGCTAAGAATTTTAATATTTACAGCTTTGCATGTGGCGGTAAAATTACCTCAGTCTAACACAGATATAAATTATTTTTGTACCTACCACGTCACGTCACGCCTGGCTAACCTCTAAAATTACAACAAAGATTTAATTTAAATGTATTTAAACACTAAAATTTATAAAAAAATCCTGTTTTTAGATGCAAAAGGAGAATTAAGCTTGGATTGGAATTTCGTCAACGAAGTGTCTGTGTCAATAACCGATTTGCCAAGACGACCAACCGAAGAAGATCGCAAAAACTTTAAATTTGTTCCAGAAAGGTATGTTTTACGAGTAAAATAATATAATGTGAATTTAAGCTTCAATTTTAATTTGGTTTTTACCATTTTTAAGCCTTTTGAAACATAAGAGCGTATAATGCAAACAAATATAGTAGACCTGCACAGAATCTTGAAATCGATCTTCACCACCAAATGTAAAACAAAATTGTTGTGCACTTCTTTCCTAATTCACTTCTCGTTTAAAGTGTTGGTTATTTGTAACGAAGTCCTTGCGAAATAAATTTTTTTATTTGTTGGTGGCTTTTAGGTTAAATAATGATTTTAATTGTAAGATGTATAAAGCCTAGCGCGCTTAATAGTAACCATAGAGCGCAATACTCAAAAATAAATATTAAAACATTAGACCCGCGACATTAAGACTTTTAACTCCAAAATATTGTAATGAACTTTCAAAAATTTCGAAACTTTTGGAATAATTTTTCACCTAGTGGTGAATTTTAAATAGGTCATCCTCTGGTGAATAGAAAAATGTTATTACAGGTACGAGGACGCCATTGTGATGCCATGGTATCGGAACCGTGGGGAGCCGCACTATTACTACGTGGCCGAAATATGCGAGAACCTCCATCCCCACAGCCCTTTTCCAGACGACGAGTTTAGCTCTTTCAACGAGTACTTCGCTCACAAGTACAGCATCGAGATATACAACCAGGATCAACCTCTATTTGACGTCGACTACACTTCCAGTCGGTTAGTTTCATTAATTTTCCTTTACCCTATTCTTTTGCGAAAAATAATGTGTTTCAACCAAAAAAGATTGCAACTTTATTCTGAATTGAGTTCATATTCAAAGACTGATGTTTATCCAAAAAGCCCTTTTGCAGCCAGAAGAATTTTTTATTTTAAAATAATGTGAGAAGAACCTTAAATGTTTTATATTCGAAAACCTCAATAATTTTGTAATTTATAGTTTGAATTTGCTAACGCCTCGTTTTTACAACCGAAAGGGAAAGCCATTGAGATCATCGGGCGCCGCAAATCCGGACAATCCCCTCGCATCACAATACGCCAACCAAAAGCAAATTTTGGTTCCGGAATTAGTAGACATCCATCCGATTCCTGGATCCTTCTGGAATATTATTGTTGTAATGCCAAGCGTATTGTACAGGTAAAAAAAACAATTATTATGTTGTGTAAAAAAACTTTTTGCTAATTTCTCCTGAAACAAAAGTGGCAAAAAAGCTATGTTTCTGCAACTTGCGACAAAATTGAAGAAACAAACTGCAAAAACTTGCTACAAGTTTTTTATATAAATGACTTTAATTTGGCGGAAAAAATTATAAATAACGTATTCTAATGCTTTTTTCCGTATATTGGTTTAGTGTGATTTTTTCATACGAAAACATGATTTTAGTTTTCCTATCAATTATATTAAATTTGATAGTCTTTAAGTCCTTAACAACCCTCTGATTCGTTGATCTGAATTAAAAAACACTCTTGTATAACATTATAATCATTTTAAGCTTACTCGATCGACGAAAAATAGATTGCAAGGTATAAAAATGCAATGCATTAAATTTTATTATTAAAAAAATTATTATGATTTCGATTTTATTAGGTTCCAGTTTTTTACGTTACTTTTTCATGTTATTATAATATTAACTCAGACAAACTAATACAAATTAATATTAAACTGGGTTCTACATAACCTTGCACACTTTAGTCCAAAATCTAAGCTTCACAATAACTCTACCAATTATATCAATTATTATCTCTTTTATGAATTATATCGTAATTTATAGGTGTAACTCATTACTTTTGGTGGAAGAATTACGAATTACCGTGGAAAAAGAATGTTTTAAAAGATCAAACAACATTCCGGATGATTTTTCATGGGAACCCTTGGATTACGGTTGGGAGAAAAATTTAGAGGCTTATGCTTTGGAAAAAGGTGTGTTTTTAAAAAATCGTGTTTGGGCGCTGTTTTAATTTTTTTCATGCGGTAAAATTTAAAAGGCACTTCCTACTCGCACGCAAACTTCTGACGTGCACGTTTTCTTCTCGTCGCAAACTCATTAAACTTAACTTTTAAAGGTGCAGCTAAATAATACCATTGTACTGAAGTCTAAGAACGAGATAGAAAAATACACTGCAAACCATACATGGGCAAATCGGTCCGAAATGGGGGGGTTAAACCCAGAATTTAGAAGGGGAGGGGGGTTAAAATCCGAGAAATTCATTTTACTCATATCGTTTTTTCTGGATTGCATTTTAC
>JASAMX010011160.1:0-11707 GCA_030248175.1 Microlaimidae sp. YZB2_3 | reverse complement strand
TATGTACTTCGTTCAGTTTTGTATTGCTCTGGTACTAAGAAAACTACTGTTTATAAAGGACAACGGTACGGATTAAGTATAGTAAACATTTAGGAAAAAAACCTGTTTAAAACCTGCTGATTGAAACCAACTGATTTTATCTAAAACGCTTCTATTTGACAATTTACAAAACTAAATAATTAAACATAATGAGGCTTGACGAGGATAAATATCAAGCAGGGTCGTTTTTTTAGCAAATTTTTATTATTTAAATATAAATAATGAAATAAAAGTGTTAGAGGAAACTCACAGAATTAACTGGATAGGCTTTGCGTAACCTACTTGGTTTGAAATAAATAATGAAAAAAACATGCATGTTAACTACCAGCTACGTTAGCCGGGGTGACGTGCAAAATCCCCATAAAATTAGTGTAAAATCCCAATGGCCAAATTCCCCATAAAGTAGTGCAAATTCCCCATAAAGTAGTGCAAATTCCCCATAACAATCAGAAATGCGTTTGCAAACTAAAATGTGTTAAAAAAAACTAAGTTTTAATTATAAAAGCATTAAAAATGTTTTAATTTTTTCCTAAGCCTAAGCAAAGCCCTAAAATCAAGCTAACTTTATCATGATAAAGTTTTGTTGTATTTTCCAAAGGTTAAAATTTTAAGGAAATACTGCAAACGCATTATATTTATGGGGAATTTACACCACTTTATGGGGAATTCGCACTGTTTCATGGGGAATTTACACCACCTTATGGGGATTTCGTAACGTTTATGGGGATTTCGGCCTATGGGGAATTTGTCCATGGGGATTTTATACGGACCCAACAAGGGTGGGTGATCCATATTTTTTTAAATATATGCTAATAATAGTTATATTCGGATAACAAAGCGGTTTTTAATTAATTTTTTTCATTATATTAATTTCTAATTTCAACGTTAAAAATAATTTAGTTTTATTAAATACTACAAAATTCATTAAAGCTAACAAATGTTACTATAAAAATATTGGAAAAATCTTAAAAGTAGGACTTTTCACATAACCGGCTAACGTAGCCGGTATTTAACACGCGGTTAGTGGACTGGTCCCAGTTTGTTTGAGGCTCGTAGAAATAGCAAAACCCGTCTTAAATGCAGGTATGAAGGGCATCAGAAGAAAAAGTTTTGGAATTGTTTGTTACAAAATATTCTTGAGTCTTTTAACTCATTCCCGCTGATTGCTTTTTCCCAGTTACCATGGTAAAACCTTGATACCATTGCAATAAAACTTTCATTTCACGGTGGTGGTATCTTCGTTCACCCATTGTGGTGCGTAATTTTTACCGCGGTTAACTACGTATCACCTAGGTCGTTTAAGAGGTTGTCCATAATACCCTTTGCGTGAATAAAATTTGCACAATTGCTACCGTAGTAGGTTAACCAATTTACCTTTAGGGTTATGTTTTTACCTTAAACTTTTATTATCTTGTTTTTTTAAATAATTTAAATAACTTTTAGGTTTTAAAAAAAAACTTTTTTTAAGGTTTTTAAAGGATTATTCTATTTTTTGGAACTCTTAATTTTAATGAATGTTCTCTGGTTTGATTAAAGTTAAGTACAAAAAATCTTGCGAATGCATAATAGTTTTTGGATAAATTATTTTATAACACTCAGCTAGATGATAACCATAACGCCGATTCTGCAGTTTTTTGTAAGTTAAAAAACTTTAGCCGGTTTTCATAGTTAACATATTGCAAAGCAAATTTCTTACATAATCTTTTTGTAAATTTTATTTGTACTGTTGCAAGTAAAGTTACGTCGTTATTTTAGTAAGGGTTCCATCTAACACTTTTATTTCATTATTTATATTTAAATTAATTAAAAATTTTGCTTAAAAAATAATCGGTAATACCACAGGAGTACCGCTCCGAGATTTATCCTCATGTTTAGCCTCATTATGTTTAATTATTTAGTTTTGTAAATTGTCAAATAGAAGCGTTTTAGATAAAATCAGCTGGTTTCAATCAGCAGGTTTTAAAAAAAAACAGGTTTTTTTCCTAAATGTTTACTATACTTAATCCGTACCGTTGTCCTTTATAAACAGTAGTTTTTTTTAGACATTTGTGAAGCATGTCACTTTTGGAAAAGTCAATTTGGAGAACGCTGGTACTAAGAAAACTACAGCCCAGATTAATAAAAAAAATGATCTGTTCAACCGGGAAAAGAATCTTGCCGATTCCCAGAGCAAAATGGGCAACGCTTCGACTAATCCTAATTTTATCCCATCTTCTAATGTCACTGAAGATAAGAATATTGTGATTAAAAGTTAAGATGATTAATGAAGGGAAGGTGAAAACACCGACAAATTCAATGCTAGTTACTAATGCCAGCATGGGAAATAAGATCTATATATAAATAGACGTAATATCTGTGTGTGTGCGTGTGCGTGTGCGTGTGCGTGTGCGTGTGCGTGTGCGTGTGCGTGTGCGTGTGCGTGTGTGTGTGTGTGTGTGTGTGTGTGTGTGTGTGTGTGTGTGTGTGTGTGTGTGTGTCTGTCTGTCTGTCTGTCTGTCTGTCTGTGTGTTCCCTAACTCCTCCCTAACCACCCAACGGATTAAGGTGAATGAGGTATCGTTGGAAAGCTTATACCCCAGGGAATGTCGTAAGGGGGTTAAAATTTAAAAACAGCTTACATGGACATCTTTATACTGGACAACGCGTTTTGGGACCCTATGGATTTTGAAACTTAAAAATTTTTTGACTCAGAATTGGCTCAAACTTATTGGAAAGAGTAATTAGGCAATGTAAAGCCAGAATATCATGATTTTTGGAAAAATGAACATGGACATCTTTATACTGGACAATGTTTTTTCATTAAAGAAGGGAATTACCTTGCTCACCAACCACAAAAGGGATTGGGCTAAATGAGATATCATTGCAAAGCTTACGGTGGGGAGAATGTCATAAAGAGGTTGAAATTTTAAAAAAAATTTGCATGGACATCTTTAGCCTGGACAAAATATTTTCACAAAAAGGGGAAACCTATGGATTTTGGAAAGTGAAAATTTTTTGTCTTTGAATTGGCTCGAACTTATTGATAAGAGTAATTATGTAATGTAAAACCAAAATGTCATGTTTTTTGGTAAGATTAAAATGGACATCTAAATACTGGACAAAGTTTTTTCACTAAAAAAAGAACGACATTCCTCCCCAACCAGCAAAAGGATTGGGGTAAATGAGATATCATTGCAAAGCTTACAGACAGGGGAATGTCATAAAGGGGTTGAAATTAAAAAAAATTGCATGGACATCTTTTGGTTAGACAACACCTTTTGACAAAAACAGGGCCCTATGGACTTTGAAAGTTGAAAAATTTTTTTTCTTCGAATTGGTTCAAACTTATTGGTAAAAGTAATTTGCCAATGTAAAGCCAGAATATCATGTTTTTGGAAAAATGAACATGGACATCTTTATACTGAACAACGTTTTTTCACTAAAAAAGGCAACGAACTTTCTCCATACCCACGAAAAGGATTGGGCTAAATGAGATATAATTGCAAACTTTAATTTTCAAGGAATGTCATAAAAGGGTTGATAGTTTCAAAAAATAAATAACAAGGACATTTTTATGCTGGACAACGCATTTTGACCAAAAGGAGGGGGGGCTTCTTTTCAACCACAAAATGGATTTATTTAAATCATTTCCTGTAAAAAGCTCAGTTCCTCAGGGTTATGTTTTGAGCCCATTTTTATTTCTTATTTATATAAATGATATTGTGGATTGTGTTAAGTACTCACAAATTCAGCTCTTTGCAGATGATATAAAGTTGTTTGCAAAATCTTCCTGAATCGCAATTATCAGATCATAAGTGTGAAGTTCTTCATATTCGAAATCATAGCAAAGAGTTAATTTGCAAATGGAACTTAGAGCCGTAAGTTGGGAACTTGGATAATAATAAAAATCAGTAAAACGTTTACTTAAGCCTAAGCGAAGCCTAAATCTTACACCTTACCTTTTTTCTTAAAGACTCCAATGGATAAAGTTTATTTAAAAATCAATAAAGAAACAGTTCTTTTGAAGAAAATTCATTATTTAGTTAATTATTTTTTATAAAACTTTATTCGTGGGGCTTTTTTTTAATTATTTAATGAAAACACGGAATAAAACCATTAACAACTTTTAGAGAGATGCCTCCAAGTTCCCTGCTTGTGGCTCTAAAGACCCTGCCGTATCTTAACTTTTCTTTACATAATTTTTTCTTAAACTTTATATAATGTTGTAATTATCAGTGTTATCTGTCGTACGTAACCTTTGCCACAGAAATCTTTTATTTTACAAAAAACAATATAGAATTTATAAATTTTGAAGTCTTGCATATTTTGTGTAAATTTTTGAAAACTAACTTTGAATGAACGTAAAGATTTCTAATATTAGTCCCTCTAACTTTCATTCCCACAAGATCTCTAAATCTACTTACTAGATTTCCAAAAGCCCGTGTTTAAAATTTTAAACCGAGAAATAATTTTTAAGTAACAAATATTGGTTTAGAAAAAGAAAAAGTATCAATTATTGATTTAGGTTACAGCAATTTTTATTCGTTGCAAAGTAACAATAATTGCTTTTGTTAAAAAAATTACAACGTAAATTTAGGGAGAAACGCAAAACATATAGCCGCAAAATACGAATAGGGTTTCAGGTACCTTATATATTTCCAAAAGTGTTAGTTTCGTTTAAATTGATAAATAACGAAAAGATCACTATAGAATCGGTATAAATAATATATTTTTTTATTATTATGATAAGCTTTTTTTACTTCTAAAAAAACTTCGTATTTCCTGAGCACTGCTGGCACTAACGTTAAAAAGAGTATTAGTTCATTATTTTATTTTTATTTTATATATGTTTTTTGATAATAACTAAAGAGATTATGAACATTGCGCTTATTTTGCAGTTTTTCCTTTTTTATGACATTACGAGTCAATTCTTGTATACATTTTCAAAAATTCTTTTTGTACTTTTCTTTTTCAAGTAAATTTTTAACGTTGTGTTAGTTTGAACTCAATATTTGATTTCGAGTTTCATTTGGACATGTTCCTATCAATTGCTGATATGAACTTTAAAACATAAATCGCTTTTTTAGAACCGGACCAAATCTGTCACTGTTCACTCTACCGCACAACAAATTTCACTTCCCATTTTCCACGTATTTGGTAGAAACCACAATGATTTGTCTTTTAGGTCTTGAGTCTCCAATTTTTTGCACTTTTTCAAGTCAACTTATATCCTTCGATTAAGTTGAGTTCCGCATTTGATTTAGTAAGAAGTCCCATTCCGACGTGTTGACATCCAATTGTTTCTACGACGTGAGAAGTTCGTGCAAATCTTTACAATTAAACTGTCTCAGATCATTTGCAAATTCCGTCCATTTTTTTTTTAATCCGAACGACACCCGGTCGCGGAAATTTTCTTCAAAACCATTACTATCTGCTTTTTTGGTTTAGAGTCCCCGACGAACTCTCGGAAATTCCGATTTTTCGGATCCTGCTGATAAAAAACGCCGACCAATTCGAAACCGGCCGCTATCAAGGACCACCGGAGCGGGCCGTAGACCCGACCCGCGTTGAAATCCACCCGGTCCGCGGACGTCGCCATGCCCACGTAAAAGTAGCCGTCCGGCTTCAGAGAGCACCACGCCTGGCATTTTCAAAGAGCATACTATTAAATTTGAAGGGGCGAGTTAATAGATCCCGGGCTCCGGCTCAGGCTCTGAATATTACCTTTATTCAACTGCGAAATTCGGAAATATTTTAAAATATTTTAGTATCAGTTTAAAGGTTACTGCTTGCTTGGGTTTGAAACTTTCGTTTTATATATAGTTTAAAATTGTATAAACTGGAAAATATTCCAGATTTTTAGCAAATTAGGTGTTTTTACAGTTAAAATCAAAAACAATAGTCATTTTTAAAAAAAAATAATCAATTTATAATTATTTATTCTTATTTTCTCAAAAAATATGAAAATGACTTAAATATTCTGTTTTCGTTAACACGTTTTACAAGTGTAATAACTCCGGAACCTAGAAATATTATGATTCACAATTCATTTAAAAGGTATTTTGTTACAGGTCATAAACCACCAAATCTAGCACCGTAAATATTGATTTCCCTAAGTACTAATTCAAGCAAAACTCTATATATTTAAATTAAATTTGTCAGGATAAATTTTGTTCAATGGTGCGTTTTTACAAAAATGCCAGGCACTTTTAAACTTAGCACAGATTACATATCGGTTTGGTCATTTACCAAACAATAAAATCCTAAGATCAAACTAAATTTTATTATAATAAAGTTTTTATGCAATGGCTTGTTCTTAAAGAATGACCCGCATTTATTGAGTTTCACGCATATCCCCTATTGGGTCAAGTACTTTCATTGTGTTAATACAACTTCATGAACCACCTAAACCATGGATTGTAAACATTAATTCCCCAAAGCAACCTGAAAGGCAAAACCTTAAAATCTAACTAAACTTTATAATGATAAATTTTTATTTAATGGCGTGTTCTAAAATAATGCCCCGCACTTTCTGAGCTTCGCGCAGATCGCCTATTGGGTCCAGTACGTCCCCGTATCGACCCAAACCGCTGTGCTCGATGCTGGAAAAAGAAGCTGCGAAGTCGAATTTTTCACGATAGTCCTCCCATTTCTTGACGAAGTCTAAAGTCTCGGTTAAAACGTCGGCATTTTTCTTTTTTTTTTAAAGTAATGAGCTCCCGAGCTATGGTACGAGGTCTTGGCGGCCCTTAGCTGGAGACTTGGAACCGTGGAAAATTTTGGAAAATCGTCGTTACTACGGCAAAATGAGCCACTTCCATTATAAAATACACGTTACTGTGCCTTATTCCGTAGTTAATAGGGTTCTGTTTTAAATTTAAAATAAGTCGCAGGCACATATATTATATACAAACTGTCGCTCATTTTGCCGTAGTAACGACGAAACGGAGCGGCGAAGATGGGAATTTGTAGCCGTAAATCAAAAAATTTTGGGGATAGTTTTCGGTTTTGGCTCAGGTTTAGGAACGGGTTTTAGCGATTTAATACATTCGGCTTTAATTTCCCCATTCTCGACTCCGAGTTCTCGATTTTCGGCCGCAAGTCCCAGCTACAAGTGCCCAACGACCGTATGTAAATCAGATCTACGCTACACTTTTGTACTGATTTTCGGAATAATTAAAAAGTCATTAATTTCACCGTCTTAACGCTCAATAACAGCGATATAGGCACCTTGCACTGGAACTCGGTTTATACATGTAGTATGCAATATACATAAGTGTCACCATAATAGATAATTACCGTATTTCCTATCTATCTTTCGTAGTATGCAGATCAACCGATTGAAAGCGCGCGAAATTTCAGTTGATCCGTCGGATTAACCGATCGGTCGATCTGCATACTACGAAAGATAAGTAGGAGATACGGTAATTATCCATTATAGTGACGTTTATGTATATTGCATTCTTCATGTATAAACCGAGTTCCAGTGCAAGGTGCCTATAATGATATTTTTCGGGGTTCGCTATAGACACCTTGCACTGAAACTTAAAACAAACATAAGATATAGCACACACTAACATTGCTGCCTGTACGGAAAATACCGTAATCATGCAAATGTTTTTTTAAAAGCGAAAGACGAAACCCACTGGGGTGTTTATAATGACATCACACTGATTATGTATGTTGATTTATATTAGAAATTGTCTGTTTTAAAACGTGTAATTAAAACTTGTATGTGAAATTAAAAAAAATATATGGCTACAGATGTTATTATAAGCGGGTTATTTTCAGTCGACGCTGCCACCAAATGAATCATCAAGAAAACGACGTGAAAGTTGGAATCGTCGACGTTTCCCTAATTATTGATTTGGTGGCGGCGTTGACGGAAAACATAATAACATCTGTAGCCATATAATTTTTATTTTTACATACAAATCTTAAGAACACGTTTTAAAGCAGACAATTTCTAATATATATCAACATACATAGTCAGTGTGGTGTGATGGTCATTATAAGCACCCCAGTGGATTTCGTCTTTCGCTTTTACAAAAAAAAAACCCAAAACATTCGCAAGATTATGGTATTTTCCGTACAGGCAGCAATGTTAGTGTGTGCTATATCTGTTCGTGTTATATCTTATTTTTGTTTTAAGTTTCAGTGCAAGGTGTCTATATTTGTTTCTTTGGTTTTAATTATTGTAAAAACAAATATTTTACGTAAAAATTTTTGTCAGCTAAAGTTTTTAAAACTTAGCTTTTAAAATTGTTAGAAATGGTTTTATATTCTCTATAAAATGCAGCTTAAATAACTTAAAACATATTTCAAGCCTAAACTTTGTTTAGATACTCATTTATAAAAAAAAAGCTCCAGAGTTACGAACTTCACTTTAATTGCCAAATTTTTGGAGCATAATATTTGTGGTGGAAAAATGACTACTGTATGCACTAGCTAGCTAAAAACGTATAATACAATCATAATTATTGAACTCGCTTAATAAATAAAAATTCCTACGATTAAAGTTCTGTTTAATTAACCCGTACTATTTTAATTTTCAAAATAATAATTTTTTATTATAATAATGCTTGATTATTCTTTATTTTATCATTGAAAATTTAACCGAGAGGGTGCATAGCATCTAGACGTGGATCTGTGGATTTGATGGGGTGATATTCCAGAGTAAGTGTTTTTTCAGCACCGGTCATTAGAGCCGCGGTTTCCACCCAGGGACTCATGGAACCAATCACCAATCCATATCCCGTTGGTCTGAAGGCTTTCATTGCATTATAAACGCCAACTGAAATAAAACTTATTATTCATGAAAAAATTTAAGAGGCAAAATACTTTAAAAAAACGTAGTGGAAAGTTGAAAACAAGAAACCTAAAAAATATTTACAAGAAGAGAAAAACAAACTTCCTTAATGTAAAATTTTTACAATTAAAAAATTTCAAAAGGAAAAAAATATCGATTTTTATTGGAGCTTCAATTATTCCTTTTAAAATAAATGATATTCGGTTAGAATATTGCTCTGGGGGCTTTAATCAAAGAGGACTCAAAAACGAAGCGTGGAATAAATTCGAATTCTTGGCCCCGTAAAAGGCAAAAATCATAAAAATCTCTTATTCGTTAAAAACAGTAAAGATTTGATTTATATCTGGTTAGCGTTCAGTCGCTAAAAATGATTCTTATTGGCTTTAAATTTTGAGTTTTTATTGGCTGACATTTTGGTTTTAACAATCAAAGGGGAATTTGCGACAAACATGATAATAATATGTGTTGTTTGTTACGTTTGGCGTAACAAGGAAAGGAATGTAGATTATATTTTAATTTGTTTTAATTTGCCTTGAGATCTCTTTAGTACGAATAGCTGTTAATGAATCCTTAGATATTATAAAAATCTTTTACATTATGTTTATACCTTGTACAAACATATTGTTTCTCGTTTGTGGCGAACTTTTCTTTTTTGAACTTTGTTTGATTTAGGGCCGTTGGTACCAAAAAAACTCAGAACTAGAAATTAGAGCAAAAAATCTAGAACTCGGAGCCAGAAGTGAGGAACTTGGAGCTGAAATTGCGAACTTGCTGAAACCTATCCCTAAGCCAAAGTCAGAGCCTAAAGATAAATTCTATCAAGGTGCAAACAGATGAGTGGTAAAATAACCACTCGTTCTCTGAGAAAATATCACAAGCAGAAAAAACATGACACAACTAAATAATAATTGGTTACATAACCGCTGAAAACTTTTTTTATAATTTTTCTCGCTCGCGGGTTTATTGTTTGTTTCTTCCTGGCGGAGAGCGGTTACGCCCTTAATTTCAACCTAGAAGATTTTAGCTTTAGACATAGTCCCGAATCATTAGCCTCAAACCATTATTTTTACTTTTGGCTCCAAGTTCCTTTTTTGGGCTCCAAGTTCCCACGATTTTCAGACGGCTCCAAGTTTTTAGCTGACGTCTCCAAGACCCAAGGGTCCAAGTTTCCAAAAATTACCAACGGTTCCAAGTTCCCCACTTGCGGCTCTACAGATCACGTGGAAAGACCATCCGTTGTTAAGCGTTACAGGGTCAAACAGTCAACCAATATGATTTCAAATTAAAAACCAATAATAATACAATCAACGCCAAAAAAAATCGAAAAATATTATGTCATTTTCGAAGAAGATTTAAAGATTTTTGCATTTTACGACGCTGGAGAATCTATTCCAATCCACGTTCCGTTTTTGATTCCTTATCGGTTAAATTCAATTGAAGAATATGAATATGCTAACAGAATATTGATAATTTAAAAAAAAATCGGAGTCAATTATATTTAACGTCAATGGCGACCAAACTTAAAATTAAAAAAAAAATTATATTTTATTAACGAAAATAATACAAAAGACTGCAGTGCAGACAGTTGAATATCACATAGAACTAAATTTATAACTGTATCAGTGCAATAATTGTCTCTAAAAAGTTTGTTCAAACTCGTTCAACAAAACCTCTAATAAAAAATTATATCTTTTTAAAATATAAATCATATAACTGCTTTGGAATGGGTTTCAAGCCTGATTATGATGAAAAATTTTAGCAAATTCTCAGCTTAATTTTCATGACATTTAAAATGGCTGTTTTTGGCATTTTTCGCTTAAATATTTTAATTTAAGAAGTTCAGTTCTTTTTTAAAACGTCTGGTGCCCTTTACATGTTTATCTATTGCCAGTGGCATATATGTAAACCAAGTTGTGACCCTCGGTTTGCTTGCCTGTAAAAAGCCTTGGCGCGACGTGAACTCGTTATGCTACTGTAAATGTTTTGAAAAACAGTATATACGACGGTATGACCTAAATCACACGATAGCGACCGGGGCAGGGTTGTCGTGTAGGTACGCGTTTATTACTTTATTACCAATTAATTTTCTAAGTCACTTTCGTTAAGTTAATTAAACTAAAAATAGAAAATAATGTTAAAAAAGGGTCTATTCCGACTTCTCCGCCAAGAAAAACTAACATTTATGAAACTACATTCCAATACATCTTTTTAATTTATTTTCTGATTTAATTGGTATCAGATTTATTAAAAAAACGTAAGTAAATCTACTTCTGAATGAAAATATCGAAAGTTTTATCAAAAACAAACCGTTGGATATTCTTGATTTTTGACAGTTTTACGCTATTTTATACTTTATTTTTTTATAGAAATTTTACTTACCACCGTCCATTCTATAACAACAAGATCTGGATTGAGGGTGTTTGTAGTACCCTTCAAAACTTTTCACAGCCCTAGCTGACCAACGCAATGGATTCCTGTTGGGACTGTTTTGAAAGTTGTTAAAATACCACGAGCCCAGTTTGCTAAGACCCTTCAGGAGAAAATCGTCTTTCAACTCCTCGGGAATAGATTTCGGGGGTCGTGTATTAATCTAACGGTGGCTATTTTGGATTTGTTTCGGCGCATTTTTATACACGAGACGATAGGACGGTTTTATTTTATCCGTTGAAATGTTTGTTTTTGCAAAACTGAAATCGGGTATTAAAAACATCTAATTGTGATTGATTTTTTAAAATTAAAAACAAATGAGTACTCTAAATAAAAATTGAGACGCCGATTCGAACTTTAATTTTTATAATATTTTACAAAAAGTAAACCTAGGTAACCACTAAATGAAAATTTAAATATAATATGTCATGCCTACGTATGCAAAAAATTCAA
>JASAMX010011156.1:0-16756 GCA_030248175.1 Microlaimidae sp. YZB2_3 | reverse complement strand
GGGTGGTGATGGGTGTGCCAAAATGGGTAACCATAAAATAAAAATATTCAAGAGTGATATTTTTGGGATCAGCGTGACCGTGGGATTAAAACAAGTATAAACATAACGCGTAAATCTCCAATTCAATTTTTTTGGGGGTGGGGTACCCTGGGGGTGCCAAAATGGGTAATAACTAGGTAAAATTATTCAATAGTAATATATCTGTGATTAGCGTGACTGTTGGATTAAAACGAGTATAAACACAACACATAAATCTCCAATTCAATTTTTGGGGGTGGTGATTGGTGTGTCAAAATGGGTAACCATGAGGTAAAATGATTTGAGAATGATATTTTTGGGATCAACGTTACCGAGGGATTAAAACGAGTATAAACGCAACGCATAAATCTCCAATGAATTTTTTTTTTTGGGGCCGGGGTGGTACCTGGGGGTGCCAAAATGGGTAACCACAGGGTAAAATTATTCAATAGTACTATATTTGTGATTATTGTAACCGCGGGATTGAAATGAAAATTAACACAACGCATAAATCTACTATGCAATTTTTGGGGGGTATCCTGGGGGTGCCAAAATGGGTAACCATAAGGTAAAATTATTCTATAGTGATATTTTTGGGAGCAGCGTGACTATGGCATTAAAACGAGTAGAAAAACAACCCACATATCTCCACTGCAAATTTTTGGGGTGTTCAGTGTTATGCCAAAATGGGTAACCATGAGGTAAAACTATTTGAGAGTGATATTTTTAGGATCAGCGTGACCGTGGAATTTTGGAGTGATATTTTTTAAAATCCCCATAAACGTTACAAAATCCCCATAAAGTGGTGTAAATTCCCCATAAATATAATGCGTTTGCAGTATTTCCTTAAAATTTTGACACTTGGAAAATACAACAAAACTTTATTATGATAAAGTTTAGCTTGATTATAGGGCTTTGCTTAGGCTTAGGAAAAAATTAAAATATTTTTAATGCTTTTATGATTAAAACTTTGTTTTTTTTTAACACATTTTAGTTTGCAAACGCATTTCTAATTGTTATGGGGAATTTGCACTACTTTATGGGGAATTTGGCCATGGGAATTTTACGGTGACGTGCAAAATCCCCATAAAACTAGTGTAAAATCCCCATGGCCAAATTCCCCATAACGTAGTGCAAATTCCTCATAACAATCAGAAATGCGTTTGCAAACTAAAATGTGTTAAAAAAATTAAGTTTTAATCATAAAAGCATTAAAAATGTTTTAATTTTTTCCTAAGCCTAAGCAAAGCCCTAAAATCAAGCTAAACTTTATCATGATACAGTTTTGTTGTACTTTCCAAGTGTCGAAATTTTAAGGAAATACTGCAAACGCATTATATTTATGGGGAATTTACACCACCTTATGGGGATTTTATAACGTTTATGGGGATTTTGGCCTATGGGGAATTTGTCCATGAGGTTTTTATACGTACCCGTAAAATCTACTAGATAAAAAAACCGATTGGAAAAAAGAATGCGTTCTTTGGATTATTTGTTAACCCTTCCCCTTAATCGCGGAGTTTAACTTCCGCTACCTTGGGCCAACTTGCCATAATATCACAACACAATGTGAATAACATTAATTAATTTATTTCATTGATGTGTTACCTGACCAAATTTTTTATATTCAAAAGCCTGACTGCGCGGTCATAGAATTTAGAGTTGTGTTTATTAATAAAATAAGCCGCCAAATTTTTAAAGACCTAGGTTTATATCCTCCCTCATTTTTTAGCTTTCAAATTTTTAACATACAGAGTAAAACTCCAACAATATTTTTGCCATTTTTAGTTTAAAAAATTTCCAAAACACGAGTATTTGACAACCTAAAAAAGCTGGACTGAACATTTTCTAACCCATCAAGATTTAGTTTATTTTCGCTGAAAATTTTATAAAATTGCAGTTAGAAAAAAATTTGAAAGCTCGTTCAATAGTTTAAGCTAAAATTTTTTTGACCAGGCACTTATTGGAATCACCCAATAACTCATTTAAATAAAGCTTCTTTGGAATTCTCGAATGGGAGACGAAGATACATCCCATCTGAGGCACTAAAATGACCCTTTCATGGAGTCTCAGTACTAAAAACACTAAAAATGTATATTTGGAGTATAGGGTTACAAATTTAAGGACACGCCCCTCTCCCCTAAATTTGGAAGTCCTGGTATACTCTCCCCTCAAAAATTGGATTCACTACACTTACTCACTCCTGCCTGCTAATATTTTCATAATCTTAGCCAAAAATATTGTTATTTTCCACCAGAGCCCTAGTCCATTATCATTAAGCGCTTGTTAACTGAAATTTTATGTCACGTGGGTGACCGCATTGTATTAAAAATCATTAAGAACAAGATTTAGGAAGAACGACTCACCTGGTTCCCTCTTCCCCCAGGGCGTACAATAATTTTCTCCCCCCCTCCAGCTGAAATGGAACTCACAATTTTGTCCAGATGTGCGAAGAGTGGGAAATAAATAACGGAGAATGTGACGTCTCGCGCCATTGTAGCGGCGGTGCCTTTATAAAGACCCACGAGTCCTCTGGTTTTCAGCAGATTAAGAGTAATGGACGTCGCTGTGACTTTCTTTACTACTCCGGCACCTCCTGCTCCTGCTGTAATTAATATAATTACTTTTATTATTATAATAACTAATTAGGGTAGTGCATTTAATTTCGGCACTTTTCCCAATTGGGCATTTTTGATTTTGGACTATATCTTTGGTAATCCTGGACGGAATACGACGTTTGATTGCTCAAATGAGAGCAAATTTTATGTAGATGACTGTCGTGAGTTTTTTTTTTGTTATGTTGTGATATTTTCATGTGAAATTGTGTGATTTATATAAAATATAAAATATAAAATTGTTACTCGTTTTTAGAACATGGGTATTTCATGATTACGTAATAAAATGGTTTAAAAATTAAACTGTTCTGGTAAAATTAAGTCTATTTTCCTAATTTTTAGTCCCCGTGCTTCTACGTTGCGTCTCTGGTGAGCAATCGTTATAAAAAAAATAAGTGTAATTTCGGCACACATATTTCTGAGGTAAAAACGGGTTTAATTCAGTGGTCGGGTGTTAAAGTGTAGTTGTAAATAGTTAAAAGACAACGTTGAAATATGTAGGGGTCATAGCACTGCACTTAAACTCGATTAAGGGGGACCTTTTAAAAAGTGTTGAAATTAAATACACTTTTTTCTTGCTCATTTTGATACCATTTGACATTTTAGCTGTAACTTTTTGCCAGTTACAGGTTGAACAACAAGTAGAAGCTTAAATTAAAGAAAACTGTGTGGAAATAATGATAGGCTTTTAAATTTTTGAAAATGATGATTTTTTGACCGAGAAACAATCGATTGTTTGTAAAGTGCCGAAATTAAATGCACACATTTAATTTCGGCAATTTTCCATTAAACTGATTTAATTAAGTAAAAAAATTACTTTCGTACAGTGAAACTTTTGTGACGCAACGCAAGTATCGTGAAAGCTTCAAAATGAGCTATCAAACATGAAAATCGGGCCATAAAGTAAAAAGTTACATCGGAAAAACAAAAAAGTGCCGAAATTAAATGCACTACCCTATTTTTTGGCTCTCTTTTGTTTTTCTTTCTTTTCCTTTTTCTTTTTTTTTTTTCAATAGTCTACAAAATCTAAAAAAAATAAAAATGGCAGATCTAATTTCGCTCTATTGGTTGACCCATACCTGCCAAATTAGCGGAGAGTACTGTTTGCCGATTTGGTGAATTAAATGTCTGCCAAAATAATTAAAATTATCTGCCAATTCGGCAGAATTATTAGCCGCGTGAAAATTGGCTGAATATTCTGCCATTTTGGCAGATTTTTTTTAAAGAATGGCTGATAAAGATTAAGAGAGTGGTAAAGTAACCACCCGTTTTTTGAAAAATATCACGTGCAAGAGAAACACATGACGCTACTAAATAATAATTGGTTACATAACCACTAAAAACTTTTTTTTTAATTTTTCTGGCTCACAGGTTTATTGTTTATTTCTTCCTGGCGGAGAGCGGTTACGCCCTTAATTTCAGCCTGAAAGACTTTAGCTTTAGTTGTTTTCTTAAATACTTTCAAGAAAATACTTTTCGAAACTTATTTCCTTTTGGTTTGTTTTCTGACTTATTTATATCGGAAGTATTGAGGAAAAAAACGCCGTCCTAACAGTTATGCGTTATACTAACAATTGTTTTGGCTTCTAATGTTTTTTTTTGTTTTATCACTTAATTTGACGGATTTTTTTATTATTTTATTAATAGAAATTGAAAACGCTTTATATTGGAAATTTTGTTTTAGTCAAAAGTGCCCCAGTATACTTTGTTTAAAAGGCGGTTTTCTTAAATGGGGTGAAAGAAAGCTTTTTATATTTTCAAAAGCTTATTTCGTACTAAGTTTACATTATAACCAGTTTTTGACGCTCATTGCCTTTTATTTGTCGTTTTACTCTATTTTAAGCCTGAATTTTTTAAATAAATTAAAATTTATCTGTTATGTAATCGTATTTGTATTTAATACATTTTTCTTGAATTAAGTATTTCAAAATATTCTCTTTTAAAACATTTCACGTTTTAAGAATATGGATATCGCCAACGCACCACATATGTACACCAATTTTATACATTGTGGTTATGCCTTAACTAAGTTTATACTTAAAAACCTACGCTTTATTAGATTTGTATAAATTGACATTTTTTTATTATGTAAACCTGTCATGTGTCATCTAATCCCAAGTTTTGTAAAAGTTGTAAGTTAAGAAAAGTAGAGAAAGATTTTGCTATGTAAACTACTCGAAAACATAAAATAATGCTTTGGTTTTGCTGGGTTTTTGTGGGTTTTGGTTTTTGCTGTTTGGGTTTTTTTTGTTTTTTTTTTTTTTTGGTTTTTTTTTTTGTTTTTTTTTTTTTTTTTATATTTGTTTTTTTATTTTTTTTAGCCCCTTTATTATTGGTCTTAACCCCGTAAGGACGGGGTGCTTGCATTAGGGAAACGGTTTTTACCTGCCTCCATCGGATATTTTGCTGCCTCCAATTTGCCACCTACCTGCCTCCAAGGCAGTTTTAGCTACCAGTCTACCTTTTTAGCTACCTGCCTCCTAACCTGTATATGCTTCAACATAGGAGGCAGGGTCACCTGCCTCCTACCTATCTCTGAGGCAGTTTTACCTGCCTCCACCCTACTATCCCTCCACCCTGCGTTTATGCTGCCTCCGAGACAGTTTTACCTGACTCCTACCTGCCTCCAGTCTTTCGGAGGCAGGTTCAAGAGCCGTCCTTACCGGGATAATGCTGGTTATTGAAGTTAAAAATGATAATTATAATCCCATAATTCTCGTTTAATTTTTGTAATCTTTATTTTAGAAGTCAGGTTCTTGATACGATGCATAACTTTACTTATCTATATTTTAATACCATAGTAAAAAGTACTTGATAACATAATGCTCATGTTTATGAAACTCAAGACGACGGTTTTGAAGAAAAAATTTACCATACAGGGACTCAAACTGGGGTATTTTTATTTAAAGGCCTGTATCACCGCACCGGAGGGGAAATTGTTGTTTGCATAAAAAATCCCAAAGATTAGTAAGTTTAAGTAGTAATGTTTCCCAAAGCTTCGAGCTCAGAAGCGAAACTTCGCTTTATGGATTTCCAGAGCAGTCCAGAAGTTTGCGCTATTTTGTATTAATTTTAAAAGTAATGTCATCGATTATTTTGCCAAAATTGTTTTGTAAACAACATGTGTTTATGTTTTAAAATTATCCTATCTGCACTTTTAACGCTATTTTTCATTTTTAATAAGTTGTTTACAAAAATTTTTTGCCAAAATACTCTATGACATTACTTTGTAAAATTAGTATAAAAATAAAAATGAGCTAAGGAGCTCCATGAATTGCTTTGGAACTCCGTAAATCTCGAGTTTTGCTTCGGAGCTTCGTAGTTTGAATTAATAGTTTAAAGAGCCAATCTTTGGAGCTCCATCCATTTTAAACAGTAGGAGCTTTGTCCCATGATTTTGAAAGGTGGGGATTTCTAGTCACATTCGTCTGGATAAACCATTACCTCACTATATGCTGATTAATTTCAAAACTGCAGTTTTTCGGTGGCAGCATGGTTGTGCACGCACTTCTTCGTCACTGCAGCAACACTATAGTTAAAATCACTCATAATAATCAGATCAAAAAGTCAAAAAAAAAAAATCTTGGAATCTAAACTCATTTATTTTTTAGTCCAGAATTTTGAGTGCGAGAAGTTTGCAATTTCACCATTATAAAAATTCCATAATATTGTCTGTTCTAGTATAATAGTCGATATAAAACAACGTAAACAATGCCAATAACTACGTTAGGGTCCTAGTGACCTACATCGTATAGTATAATACTGTAGCACACGATATGCATTATTTTTATATATTAACCTTGTAGTTTTTTGCATAATTGTGACGCAAACTTGAAAACGGAAACGACCTCTAGTAAATTTCGACTATTTTTTTTAATAAAACATAATAAAATTGTAACGTTTATATTTTTATCGTATATTGATAATTATCAGTTGTGTTTATATTGTATTTTCTTTTGGAAAAAATTTAAATGTATTGATTAAAAGCTATTATTATCATTGTTAGTACAATTATCTTTTTCGATCTATTAATTAAAGTAAAGTAAATTAGTAAAGTAAAGTAAAGTAAATTTGAAACTATTAAGTAAAGTGAGCATTATAATGTTTTAGGAGTTTATTTAAGCCGAAACGTTTGTTATTTTTTATCTTGGCAAGTTGCAGTTATAGAATTTGTAGTGTCGGGTGCAGATTTAATATGTAAAATTAAATTTTAAAAATTTTTGAATTAGGCAGTATTTATAGTCTCATAATATTTTATATATAATTTAATATAATCAATATAATACTTTTCTTAATTTATTAAACTGTCTTTTATTGATTTTTTACTTTTATAACGTCATTTGATAATCTTAAATTTTATTAACTTATTTATAATAAACCATTCATAGTAAAGTAAAACCGAAATCGAACAAACACAGCCTTTTTTATTTTTTCATTTTATAGTGCATTTTAAATTTGTCTTTATTTATAAAATCCGATTTAAAAAAACTTGGTGGTATAATTTAACCGGTTTCATTAATCAATTTATTTTAAAATCGGCGCGAAAATCTAAAAAACCTTTACTTAAAAAGTGACAAGAGACGAAGGGTAGAAAATAGATACCCTGTCAAATCCCGTTTTGTTATTAATCTTAATTTGTATCAAATAAATACTTGTTGCTTGTTGACGTTTTAAGCGTTTTAAAAGCGTTTTACTTGATTGTTAGCATATTTTTATTTCGCTATTTTTTTATTTTTCAATTTAAAAAGTATTTAATTATATAAATCTAAAGTGTTAAGAATTTCGGTGGATTTTTTTAGATTTTAAAAGCTATTTGATGAACTGATTAGCCTTTTTGTAGATATTCAATATTGAAAGCACGTTTTTTAAAATACTTTTTTCCCGTTTTTTACAATCAACCATCGTTGAATCTATTGTGTTTAGTCAATAACAAGTCAATTTTTTATTTATACCTGCATGATATGTATAGAAAATCGTCATCATAGTATAAAGCTGCAATTATTTTTCAATCCGGCTTTTTTACGATTTAATGCATATTAAACTATCAGCGACAAATAAAAAAATTGCATTCAATTTTAAGTTGCCGTTTTATGTTTCAATTCTGTGCTACGCATTGCGGTGTTCATTTTTATTTTTAGGCTTATATACATCTGAGGAAATATAATGCCACCTATGAAATAAAATTAAAACATAAAAATATTTTTTTTTTAAAATAGCACCTTCGGAAACATTTCTCTGCGCCTGCAATATTTTATGCAAAACGTTGGAGATTTAACGAATAAAAAAAACCGGCTTCTAGTTATTTTGCTGTCAGCAAATTGCCCGAAAGAATTTTTGATTTTCTTCCTAATATAATAGAAAAAAAACGGATGACTTTTTTCCCTATTGCATCTGGTATTATTTATATTAGAAACTCCAAAACTAAAATTTTTCCTATTTTTATATTTTAGTATTTTTTATATCTTTGCGCAGTGTTTTATATTGCTTTGTAAATGGAATCAATTAAATAGTAAAAAAAGATGATTATTTAAATAGAATACAGCTTTAATATTTATATTATATACATTTGTTTAGTATTTTAGTCATTATTGTCTGGTTTTATAGTAGTGATGTTCCTACCCTCCAATATTATGCTCCGGAGCTCCGGCCATTATACTCCAGACATTATAGTCTAAGCGGAGGGAGCTACGCCCTTTTATGACTTTTTTTGACGTTTTTTAACCCAAAAATAAAAATTCAACAAAAAATACAGGTTATTAAAACTTGGGCTTTTTAAGGTTTTGACATAGTTATTTAAAGTGTTGCTAAATAGCTATAAAAGTTGACAAACGGAAAAAAATTAAGTTATATGTGCCAAGAACAATACCTAAGGATAAATTTGCAACCTTAAAAAATATTTATCGTTCGTTTTAGCTATATTTATAGACAGTTTTATCTAGGTGGCCGAAGTTAATGGCACGTGCCTTAACTTCAGCCACTATTACAAAAAAATTTAAACCTCCACTGATTTTTAAGTGTAACAGAAATTTTGAAATTTTGCACTGGAATAACAAAAATAGCTGTCGTTTGATTTTTAGACCAAATCCTGGCTCGATTAGAAGAGCCACAAAAAATTATTCAAAAAAATAAAAAAGGTGGCCGAAATTAAGTCAGTTAACCTACTATCGAAAGAAAATATACGCATATATATATATATAATTTTAAGCAGTGGAGAAGCAACCAGTTTCCTTTGCGTTAACCTTTGTTATGTATATTAAAGTTGGTTTATCATTGCTTACAAAAGCTTTCGTACCAAGCTGCACCGGTTCTGGTTTTATAAAACAAAATTTTTGGCATTTGTAGTTTTTAGATTTAGTTTTTTGTAGTCAAAAGGCAACGATCGATATGTTTTTACCAAAATGATGATTTTCTTCATAATTTAGATAGAGAATGGCGTAGATGTAGCGTAGTGGCGTCGGAAATCTTTTATTAGATTTCCGACATATTTTATGTGAAGTATAGGCTTATGCCAGCGTAAAATATTCAAATTATTTGTTTACAGGTTTTTTATCTGGTACAGAAAAACTTTTTTGTGTTTTTGTTACCTTTCTTCAGGTCATTTAATCGCTTTAATAAGCATTTAATTTCGTATGGGAACATTTTATTGGTGCGCCCGAGTACGTACCCCCGTTTCGCTATTCATTTTATATGGAAAACTATTTGCACAATATAAGTTGGTATTTTAGTATGGTATTTATTTCGTTATATTGGGAAAATTAAAAAAAAGAGAATATATAGGTGTAGTAAAAATTGCGCCAGAAAAAAAAACAACAGATGACTTGTGTTTTCCAGTCTCACGCGTGAAGATAATGAATGGATTGCTACCCTCTATTATCTAATCAATCTCTATTGATGTGTTTTGTGTTTTTTCTTCTCCGCCTTACGTCGGTTTTTGCTTGTCACTGCTTCTAACATGAACGTAAAATACCTTTCAGATCCAAAAAAACTTGGTTTTTGCAATTTTATTTCCTGTTTTCCAATTTTTAACACCAATTTTTAGTTGAGAAGGTTTATTGCGCTGAATCCCCACTTTAAAAAACCCTTTTCTACCTGTTTTAAAACTTCTAGCTTAGGCTTGGGACAATTTAAGGCATTTTAGAAGTAAAATAGTTCTATGTAGGACAGATTATCTATCATAATAATAAGCCCCAAAACTGACTTGGAACAGGTCTAAGACAAGAAATCGGGTTATGGGTTAAAGTATTAAAATACCTTTAGAAAACAATTTAGGGTCTTAGTAAAAAATTTATCTTGTAGTTCTATGTTTAATGAAGTTTTGATTAAAATATATTTATTTCGTATCGTTTTTTATTGTTTATGATGGGGTCAAAATATATAGACCTTTTTACGCGTGGTTGAAATGTTACATAGAAGAAGTAACGTCTATGAATTTATAGACATGCGCAATAAAGTTTAAACACTTGGAAAACAGTTTAAAGCCTAAAAATTTGGACAAATATGTATTTGATTTTGTCCACATTAATATAACCTATGAAGATAACTAATTTTTATAATTAAACAATAATTTAATTAATAATTAATTTTTATTATTATAATTTATAATTTCTAAAATGAATACCAACTAAATACCAGATGACGCCAATATTTATTTTGTTATATCCCGAAAACTAAGGTTGAATTATATCTTGGGTACCTCATACGTTTGTATGAAAAACATGAGCAGACCAATTAAATTTGAGCGATTATTACGCTTAAAAAATAGATAAAAACGCATAATTTTTTTCTCGGTTTTTTACAAAATAAACAAAAAATTAGTCAATTTTAGCTCTTTAAAAAATTGCATTTTTGTTCCAAATTGAGTAATTTGATAGATAATTCTGAAAATATGGTATTTAGTCTTTAATATTAAACCGTTTTTTGCTGAAAATTTTAATGTTTTATTTTTAAATAGTATGTACTTGTTGCAATACTGCAAATCATCGAGGTCAGCTAGATTTGATTGGCCTAAAGAAAATAATAACAAATTTTGTTTGGTAGTTATGTTGTATTCACGTCAAAAATAGGATTCGATGAACTAAAAATATTTCATAAAAAAATAAATTCAATTTACCCGTTTTTTAACAGTTCTATCGGTTTTTTAACCGAAAATGTCACCCGATTCTCCTTCCAAGACCAATTAGTGGCTATATTATGGCGTTTTTTAAGCGCCTGCCGTGGGTTTTTTCTCCCATTTTTTTCTATAATCATTAGCGGCTGTAAAAAATCGCACGGTTTAGCTAAAATGGTTCGCAAAAACCATATAACTATGTTGGCCTTGAGTCATTTTGGACCACCTTCTCAGGTCAAATTACATCATTTTTGTGGCTCGTTAACGATGTAAAAAAACGAACCGAGAGTTAAAAAAATTTTATATAACGAGTCAAAATCATACTTACGTCATATTTAACTTGTGAAAAATTAAACTTCAAATGTGTTAAAATTGATGCACCATAGCTTAAACGTTATAACCAAAATTGTATAATACTGTATATTTTTAATGTAACGTTGATTTGTTAGGAAAAATTGTGACGGTGTTTAGTTTATGTGTTAAAACCCCAAAATTTTCGAAATGTAGCGCATAGATATATTTTAAAAGGAGCTTGGGTCGGTTTTCGTTCGTGTCTTTTATTCGAAATTAAAATTTGATGATTCGGGAACCGAGGCCATTTCCAGCTTAAGAAAAAAATGTTTTACACTTTTTAAAAGAACAAGCTTGTAAAACAAGCATCCTCATTTTGAAAAAAAATTGAATGAAAAATTTAAAAAATGTTTTACAAAACTCCTCATTTTTATTACCGTATGAAAATTTAGAATTTAATAACGAATATTTATTCATCCGGTAATCTCGCAAATTTCTAAAGTGCGTTTGCTAATTATAAATACCAGCGTATGCCCCCAGGAATTCTATTTTAGTCAAGCGCATTTATGATTATTTGAGTATTTGGCTCGATATTTTACTGGGCGGTGTCTTTAGCCTTTTTTTGAGAAAAACATTAGAGTGAACATTTTTAGTTAAATAATACCTAAAAAATTGATGGCCGTTTTTTCTAACCAACTAATTTAAAAACCAATTAATTGGTTTGGAATTTATATTATTATACTTAACATCAAATTGCTTTACATGGGCATTAATTAGCTAAAGAGTGTTGCGATTTGTTGTGTTTATCGTTTGTTTATTGAATAATTAAAAATATATGTATTTCTATAGTGTTTATGGTTTATTTGCCAAAAATTACATATAGATCATTGTCATTGCGCTATTGACAGAAACATTTTATTTGACTTTTATAAAATTTTGTAAAGTTAACACTTTGTATCAATATTCAAGTTCACAGCAGATGGGAACGGGCGAGAAAAAATGTCGATTGGACTTAGGCAAAAAACGTGTCGACAGATAAAAATTTTTAAGATTTTCGGAAAATTTTTCTGACGGCCGCCCAGGTCGGTAAAAGATTATTGCAACAAATGTGAATAACTTCGGAACGCTGATTCTGCTATCGTGTGTTAAGTTAAGGAAATGTTTTTACCACCTGTTTTTCTATAGTTTTATAAATCCGATAATAATTACACCATTTTTGGGCTTTCAGTAAATAAACTTGACAATGTAAAACGATCCACAAGTTTGTGTTTCGGTTTTTGTTAAAAGTTAAGGGGAGTTTAAAAGACTTAAAATAGTTGAGCAAATATTTTGTTAAACATTTTGCTTTAAAATTAATGCGAAAATGCGAACAAATGAAGGTTTTCAAAAAACAAAGTGCTTTATATTTGTTTTTAAGGATGTTTGGAAGTTTTGAAATATTTATTCGGGAAAACAAAAATGCAGCCATCCTAATAGTTTTTTTTTAAATTTTGTTAACTATATTATGAAACAAGAAAATTTCAATGTTTTGTAAAAAAATAAAATTAAAAAATACTAAATATAGAAAAATATATATGTATTATAACTACAATTTTTACAAAATAAAATAAAATGTTGTATGTTTGTTGTGACAGTAAAAGATGACAAAAACCATGAAAATGGTTGTAATGTACGCTTCAACTAAATAAAACGCGACAATTTTCAAAAAAAAAGAAAAAAAATATCTTATGTATATAAAAACAGAGGGATTTTAATAATATTTTGCAACAAAAATGCCTAGTTATCCAAACTTTAAAATTTTAAATTAATCAAAGATACTTTAAAAGTCTAAAAAAGGCTACGTTGTTCGGTATTTTTATTTGTCTCATTTGAAATTGAAGTGATTTACAAATCTTTGTCTTAAGTTTAGAAAGACTAAAATAACTAATTTAACTCGATTTAATTTTTAAGTATTTGTTTATAGTTTGAAATTAACCGTTGACTATAAAAGGCACCAAAAAAGAAAAATACCACAACGTGGCTGACTTGAAAAATAGTCATATTTTGTTTGTTAATGATAAAAATGGAACGAAATTTAAAAATTAATTTTTTGATAACCTAAGATTTTTTTGTGCGAAGTTTTGTTAAAAGCCGTCAACTATTGACGAATTTAATTAAGATACTTATTTTTAAATGAAATGCTGATGTTTTGTTTGTTTTTTTTTGTTTAGAGACGAGGTTATAGGACGAGGAATTCTAATATGAATTACTGATGCTTTTATACAACACTGGTATCATGCTTAAAGTTTTCGTAAATTAAATTCTAAAACTTATTAACGTTCGAAAAGAACATACAAACATTTCGGACATTCCCGGCACATTTTAGACCGACATGTTAACAATTTCAATTCTTATTTTTTATTAATTAGATAAATAAAACACTAGGTCGTTATATAAATTTTCCTGAAAAATATTTCAAAAGAAGTTCAATAAGTTAGCTAAATTTCCGTTTTGTTTGTTTGTTACCATTTTGAATAAGTATAATGACATCAAAACGTAAGATAAATAACCTTAAACTTTCATATTCTTAGTAATTTATCGCTTTTTTGTTGAAAGGCAATATTTATGACAATATTTTTTAACCCATGAATTCATTTTTAAATCCGCTTGCATCGACACACTATTGATACTTTATTTTTTTAATTTTTTTAGTTTAAATTGTTTTTCCAAAGGGCAGCGTAATAAATTATAACTCTTATCTAATAAAATTGTCATTTTTACAATTTTTTTTTCAAATAAATACTTAAACAAAACATTGATCAAAACATATGCAATATAAACGATTTGATTCTATACTTATAATTAAAAATGAATTTAAATTACATGTTTTATTTTAAGTCATTTTTTCATCCTTTTAGTTATTACATCCTTTTTTGGTGTTTTTAATTACAGTAAAAATAGTAAATTTTTGTTCAAAAAAGTATTTTTTTAATAGTTTACTTTAGTAAATATGAAATGGTGTTTTCGAGTTTAGGACTGTTAAATTAATTTGTTTTGATTTAAATAAGTTTTTCTAAAGTAGTATTGCTGACTTAATTTGGTCACTTTTTTTTAATAAGTTTTTTCTGGTTTAAAGATTTGGTCTAAAAATCAAACGATAGCTATTTTTTTTATTTCAGTGTAAAATTTAAAAATTTCTGTTACACTTAAAGATTAAAGGAGATTTAAAGCTTTATTTTTGTAGAGGTTGAAATTAAGTCAGATACCTTATTTTTTTTAAATAAATATTAAAATATCTGTTTTGAAAACAACAACATCAAAATAAACTTAAGTTTAAGGTTTATGAATAGTATTTCGTTTGCCATTGCCATTTTATGTTGCAAATTTGAATCACCGTTGCTTAGGTTTTTATTTAGAATTTTTTTATTTTTTTAAATACATACATATACACAAAAGAAGTATATACAATCAATTAAACATTAACAAAACAATACAAAAAACAAAGATAAAACACACCTATTAAGAAACCTTGTTTATATTCTGGTTACAAAGTTTTATTATTTTCTCTCTATATATATATATCAACTTTAATCTTTTTTAAATTCTATTACATCGATTTTTTCCATTTTCCATACTTTTTTTCGAGCTCCTTGTCTGTTTTTATTAAGTATTTAAATACATTAATTCTTGCTAGTACATAATTTTTAAATGCTTCAAAACTTGGTTGATGGTTGTTTAATTTATTTATATAAATAAAGTATTTTGTCCACAGGTTAAATTCCTGCCATTTTCCATCTATTCCATCAAGTTTTTTATCCACTAATAAATATTCTTTTACATTAATATTAAGTTTAATTTTTTCCTTTTCTTCAAAAATTTCTATTGCTCTTTGCCAAAATTTATTCATTGGTGCACAATCAGAAAAGGAAATGTTCTATTGTATCTTCTTTTTCAAATTTGCACATTTTACATTTTGTACTTTCAATTTTTTTATATTTATATAACCATTGTTTAGTAGCTATAATTCTATGATTAATTCTAAACTGGAATACTCTTAGTTTTGTTTCTTCTGTTATTTTTTTGATTAGTCTGAATTTTTCTTCCCAGAACTTAGGATGTTTTCCTCCAATTATAGGTTCCCATTTTTTATTTCGTCAGGATCTAAGATTAGTTGTCCAGAAATAAATATTTTTTTATTAAGTCACAAGTATTCCACATATCTGTTTTGCTATTTCGTATATTACCTTTTTATTATTTGCTTCCTGTATCTAGGTATTGCTGATTTAATTTAATTTAAAGTCATTATGTTTATTTGATTTATTTCATATTTATTTTTCATTTTTTCCGCTGTGTATTGTTGCTTACACATTTCAACTATAATGTTTTAAAACGTCAGAATTATTCATGTTCCTGCACTCCAATATTATGTTCCGGAGATTTAGAGTTTTAGAAGATCCAGAGCTTCGTAGCTCCGTTCTTTTATAAACAATTTCAAGCTTTTTTAGCTCAAAATATGTTTTAAGTGTTACATTTGCATATTTAGGACTTTTTTGTTGTTTGTAATAAAGCTTAAAAAAAATTAATTTATAAAATTTTTTTAACAAATTAGGCATTACTCTTTAATTATTTCAGAAATTAGTACCACCATAGGGCGGAGCTCCGATGGGTTGCTTCGGAGCCCGAAACTGCAGGGCACATCACTAATCAGGATAATAAGTGTCCAAAAATTACGTACAATTTTTATGTAAAACCCAGACGATCAGATTCTATCAATTGTATTGATTTTTAATTGATACACCGTGCAAGTTTTATAATGTTCTGTAATAGTTATCACTTAAAAACGGCCGTTATTAGTCCGCTATTGTAATTTAAAAGCAATCATTGATGAAATTTAAAAGTTAACCGTCAACAAAAAAAACTGCTTTTACAAATTTACTATTTTTGGAATAAATTTTGCTGCTCATTTTAAATTTCTCAGTAAATTACGGAATTGAAAAATTCTTCTATTCTTCAATATTTTTTCTCTAAACCATATTATTAAAACTCTCGTAATTTTAGACACTGCAAGTTTTTAGAGGCAAAAATTTTGTCTTTTAAATAATTTTGATGTTCATAATCTACGTATAAGTTTTTAAGTATTATAATCTATTCATTATATTGTTTATTGACGGTTTTATATTTTTATTCCATAGCTTAAATTTACTATTTTTAGGCACATATTTTCTAAATAAAATAATGCGTAAATGCCAACCAAGCTCCACTTTTCAATGAAATAACATGTTTTTAACAGGATATAGTTTCCCGAGATAATTGACATTTTGTGAGATCAATTCCTTGAATGGTGTGATACTATTGTTAATCGCAACAAATTCTAGTGAATTTATTTTTAGAAATCGTAATACTAAATTATATATATGCCTTGTTTTTGCTAAATTTATATCGAAATTTTTTAAACTTTTATTGGCTTAAAAGGAAAAGAGTTTTCATTTTTGGTCTTTTTTTAAAGGTTTTAGACTATTTAATTACAGCACTATTAGTAAAAAATGAATTAGTAAATAGATTCTAGCAAAAGACGAAACAAAGTTTCGAAAAAAAAGCCTTATATTAAATGGAATAGTATAAAGCTACATAAGTCTAAAAACTAAATGCCAAAGTCCTCTTTAAAACCTGTAAATTAATAACAGATTTTTGTGAAATTTTTAGAAAAATAAAAACCGAATAAAAACAATCGCGTAAAAGCTTTAGT
>JASAMX010011155.1:0-15277 GCA_030248175.1 Microlaimidae sp. YZB2_3 | reverse complement strand
TGTAGCTACTGCTTTTCGTTCAGTTACGTATTGCTTAGGTATATATAAAACAACTCTGTCATTGCTTTCATAATAAAAAACATACTGTGGAGATAATTTATTCCTCTTGGGAGGGTGACGATCAACATGACAAAATTCAAATTTTGGATTTTTATATATCCATAACGGAGGTTAGAATATGTGCGGGACATATATGGGAGCATAGCTTAGACTCTTGGCTAACTTTTGAAAAGGTTAGGAAAAAAATGTTTTTTGATGACGTCATCACTACAACCGATGCGGTGAAAAAAACCTGGTCCCAAAAAAACAAAACTTTTTTATTAGTACGAGATAAGAAACGCCGCTTGGTATGCTATTAAAACATACTTTTCTGAGTTTTTTCTGAAAGTTTGAGTGAAATCGGCTCGCTCGAATTTTTTTATAATGTGTTGAATGCGCGCGGTTTTCGCGATTTTTCGCGAATTTTTGCCACGCTAATACACTGTCCGAATTATATATTTTGTTTTGCTTCCTGCTCGAAGTGTGTACGATATTGATCATATTGTTATATATTAAATGTCCGCCAATTTTTATTCCTTACTTCTGACCTAAAAATTTTTTTTGGGGTTGACCCCCCTGGGGCTAGGGGGGCCAAACACTAATGCCGAAAATTTTTTTCAATTTTTTTTTAAACCATCAATAATGTAAAATTTATCACATATGACGAATTTTTATATATCGTTTGTGTAAAAAACCTAATATTAAGCTTACAATAAGCTGTCAAAAATGACGAATTTGAAATTTGGAAGGATTACAAGCCCGTATGCTGGCAGCAGCAAACCGCTTGGCGAAAAACCAGCAACCATATCAAACCAGCAAACCGCATACCGCGTATCCAAGTGTATTAGCGTGGCAAAATTTCGCGAAAAATCGCAAAAACCGCGCGGATTCAACGCATTATAAAAAAAAATTCGAGCGAGCCGATTTCGCTCAAACTTTCAAAAAAAAAAAAACTCAAAAAAGTATGTTTTAACAGCATACTAACCGGCGCTTCTTATCTCGTACTAATAAAAAAGTTTTGTTTTTTTTTGGGACCAGGTTTTTTTAACCGCATCGGTTGTAGTGATGACGTCATCAACATTTTTTTCTACCAAAACCGTTCATTTTACCATCAAAACCGTTTATTTTGACTAAAAAACTTATTAAAATGATAATTTATACATAAAACTTAGCAAAAAACTTTAGAACCGAGCTTTGGAGCTCCAAAAGCCAGTGTTTTGCTCCGTTTCAAAATTATTTTTATTATACTTTTAGTTTTTACTTAAAAAATAGGTTTTACTTTTATTTTACTTAAATTAAAAAATCACAAATTATTTTTACTTTTACTTAAATAATACAAAATCAATACTTTTTACAACACTATTTTAACCTCAATACTTTATAGACTAACGTGCTACATTGCACACTATCAAAAGCTCTCTTCACATAATAACTGGGATTTTAGTTTAAAACATAAAAACGAGAGTTGTTGCACTAAACTTATTCAGTATTCTTTTATTTTTTAACGATTTGTATTTATTTAGGATACTTAATTTGGAACGGTTTTTGGTGCTTTTCAGGTGGAACCGCTTCCAACTCAGACGCTGCTTATTAATAAATTTGATTTTTTTTGATTTTTGATTTTGTTCTGCTCGAACTGTTTTTTGTATATTTTGTGTGCGTAATTGTCATTTGTGACTTGTACTACAATAAAATCTTATGTCTTATATTTTAATAGTACTCAACAAGCATCTAAACAATAACCTATTTAGTAAAAATTATCAACCAGTTTTGAAAAATAAACTAAATATTTAGTTGAAAAACATTAAAGTAAAAAAAAACTCAATCAAAATATAAATAAATTTATTATGCTCATTAGCAAAACAAGCATTGCAACTCTCAACGAATTTTGGAGATTAATTATCCAATCCTTAGAGATTGTGTAAAGTGTGGAATATAATGATGGCTGTTAATCATTGATAAAGAGTTAGGAATTTTCCAACTTTATCTTAATAATAATAATCTCCTATTTGTTACATTATTTAACCATTTCTTTTCTCTTTATAGTATATTATGTTCCTAAAACATATTTTTAATATTAACATGATTGATTTATCACTGAGAACCTAACTTCTAACCACCTGGGAACCTCATTGAAAACTTCAAATTCAGTAATTTAGGAGTCTCTATAAATCAATATTTTTCTATTTTAAACGCGGGTACCACAAAATTTACATTCATGGGTTTAAAGATTTTTTGCTTACAAAAACAGTTTGGAGCCTGATGTTCCTCAGCTTAAGTTTGAGACATTCTCAAAACATAAAATAATATTCATTAGAAAAATTTTGTTAGATACATAGATAGATTTTTAATAAAAAAATATAAATTGCTGTAATACTACAATACTTGAGTCAAAATTATTGAGAGGTGTCTTGATTACAATACAACTTCTAGTTTCAATAAACAACCTTAATGGGTATTTTCATTTTTTATATAGTCGTTGTGGTAAATTGATAAAAAACCTTTTTGACTAATACAAAAATTTTTTCTAATGTATTATTTCTTATTGATCTTCAATTCTTTTATAATCATAGATTTTAGTCCATCTCATTTTTTTTGGGGGGAGGGGGGACAAAAGGATCCAATTGTTTGGGAGGCATTATGCACCCCTTTTAAGATCAGTTTTTTAAACCTTAACCCGGCTTCGGGTCGCCTATTTTTTTATCATTAAAGTATCTTCAGTATTTAACAACATAAGATGACCCAAAATTCTATTTTGTGATAATTTGACTTTTATTTGCTGGTGGATTTTTGTCATCGTATCCACAAACCATGTTAGCTAGTTAGTTTTACACTAAAAAATTTTGTAATTAAACAATGCGTTCTACCAAAAAATTAAATTGTTCAGTGCTAACCAATTTTGTTTTAAATAGTAAATTACGCCACTTTCATTTTCAAGCGTAATTTACAGTAATATTTTCCCCCAGAGGGGAAGGGCCGATCCCGGAGGTACTGCAATACCGGGCCAACCCGCGGCTGGAGTGGAGCAAGCTCCAACATCCTGCCAGTTCGCAAAAATCAGATAATCTCGAAGTAAGCAATAGCTTACGTATCAGAGATTAAGCTGATAAGAACAGATACTACACTTTGATCTAAGCCAAAAGGCCGAGAAGCGATAACCATTAGGAACAACGCTAAAAACTATTATTTCAATCCGTCATTAAAACATATGGTTCAAAAATTTTTAAAAGTGTTCGAAACTCGTCGTTTTTCGACGAAGCCCGGTTTTGAAAACCAAAAAACAGGCGTACTAAATGTTTAATGACTAATACTTAGGTTGTCTTTCTTGCAGTTTTAAATAAAAACATTAAGTATAAACGCAGCTTTTGCCTTAGTAAAGTTTTAAAAATTTTGAAATATTTGGTTAAAAAATCAATAGAAATAATATTAATTGTTTAAAATAACCCTATTTTTGTTTCACTTTTTTCTGTTGTTATTAATCTTATTTGGCTGGGAGTAAATGCAGTTTCCTCCGTTATATTGATTGATTACATACAAAGGGTACTGCCAACAACGCCGCGTCGCCCAGTAAACATTTCTTTATAAAACGTTGACTTGACGGGAGATGTTTATAACATTTTCATCGTGGCAGGAAATAAAAAAAACTACAACACAAATAAGACAATGAGTTTAACGTGAAATGTTTTTGTTGGCCCATTTGCTTTTAAAATACGGAGACCTTCTTTCTATTTGTTTTTAGTAATTACAAAATTATAGTCTATACAAAAATGATGCGAACTGACGAAAAAACTCGAATTTTTAAATGTTATATATCCATAACGGAGGTTAGAATATGTGCTGGACATATATGGGAGCATAGCTTAGACTCTTGGCTATCTTTTGAAAAGGTTAAAAAACATGTTTTTTGATGACGTCATCACTGCAGCCGATGCGGTGAAAAAAACCTGGTCCCAAAAAAAAACAAAACTTTTTTATTAGTACGAGATAAGAAACGACGCTTGGAAATCAAGATCGAGATAAGAAACAACATACCACGCTTTTGCCACGCTAATACACCACTGTCCGAATTATATATTTTGTTTTGTTTCCTGCTCGAAATGTGTACGATATTGATCTTATCGCTATATATTAAATGTCCGCCAATTTTAATTCCTTACTTTTGACCTAAAAAATTTTTTTGGGGGGTTGACCCCCCCCCCCCCCGGGGGCTACGGGGGAGGCCAAACACGAATGCCAAAAATTTTTTTCAAAACTTTTTTTCAAAACCATCAAAAATGTAAAATTTATCACATATGACGTATTTTGATATATTGTTTGTGTAAAAAAACCTAATATTAAGCTTACAATAAGCTGTCAAAAATGACAAATTTAAAATTTGGAAGCATTCCAAGCCCGTATGCTGGCAGCAGCAAACCTTTAAACTAAAAACTTTTCCAAAAAAATAAGCCTTAAAAGTTTTTTTTAAAATTTCCATCCAGGTTATTTTGTTACAAAACATATTTTCAAAGTTAAAATCCTACTACAAAATTGCCAAATATCGCAGCTAAAAAATGCTCTTTTTTAAGTGTTTTCTTACTTGCAAACATGTTTCCCCGTTTGTCAACACAAAAACAAATTTCTAATCAAAACAAAACTAATCTTTAAAAGTTTATTATTCTTGTAAAACTTTTTAATTTAAAGGTTTGCTGCTGACAGCATAGGTGCTTGGAATCCTTCCAAATTTCAAATTCGTCATTTTTGACAGCTTATTGTAAGCTTAATATTAGGTTTTATTAAACAAACGATATATCAAAATTCGTCATATGTGATAAATTTTACATTTTTGATGATTTTGAAGAAAATTTTGAAAAAAATTTCGGCATTCGTGTTTGGCCCCCCTAGCCCCCGGGGGGTCAACCCCCCAAAAAAAATTTTAGGTCAAAAGGAACAAAAATTTTTAATATATACCAATATGATCAATATCGTACACACTTCGAGCAGGAAGCAAAACAAAATAAATAATTCGGACAGTGTATTAACTGGCAAAAATTCGCGAAAAATCGCGAAAACCGCGCGTATTCAACGCATTATAAAAAAATTTGAGCCAGCCGATTTCGCTCAAACTTTCAGAAAAAACTCAGAAAAGTATGTATTAATAGAATACCAAGCGGCGTTTCTTATCTCGTATTAATAAAAAAGTTTTGTTTTTTTTTGACTAGGTTTTTTTTACCGCATCGGCTGTAGTGATCACGTCATCGAAAAACATTTTTTCCTAACCTTTTCAAAAAACAGCCAAAGTCTGAGCTATGCTCCCATATATGTCCCGCACATATTCTAACCTCCATTATGGATATATAACATTTCAAATTTGGAGTTTTGTCGCCAGTCCGCATCATCTTTGTATAGACTATAGAATATTTTCTTGTACTCATTTACCACTCAGTTTTTAAAATATCATTGTAAAATAAAATTAAAATGTAAAATTTTAGAGTTATTAGAGCCGAAAAAAACATAAAACTATAAGCAAATAGTTGAAGGTATTTAAGTCTAATGCCTTCGTAGTGAGCAGCAAGCTTATACGCAAACATTTAAACGGAATAAGAAATTTTCGCATCTCTTTAAGTTTCCAAATTTTTTAATGGCTTTAAAAACACCCAGTAGCCCCGTTAGACAGGTCAGGTTCAGGTAAGGAAAGTCCAAATGTTGGTAATTTTAATGGCCAGAATCTACACTCTCGCGCATTTTGCATCGACTTAGCGTCGCCCTGTATGGCAACAGCACGAGTACTATGGTTACATTATGACGGTTTACAGTCAAAGGTGCGGTACCTAGCCAACCGTTGTTTTCGATGATTTCTTGTGAAAACCTTACCCCTGCCCCAATAGTTAACAAAATTTTTTTCATCAAAATATCTTTGGTGGTTCAGGAGGCATGATCCCCCCTAAAAAAATCGCGTTTTTTTCGAAATTCTGTACTTGAAGATTTTTTAATGAGTACAAAATATTAAGTTATAAAACTTTTACTGAAAAAAAACGGCTATATTTAACTTTAATTTTGATACCTCGATTGTTAAGATTTGAGCATTATTTCTCGAGACATTGCGTTTCTTGTACAAAAAATCCGCGATTTGTTGACTAAAAATACGAAGTGACGGCAAAAATGTTGGGTAAACTTAATCAAATCATCGCCGTCGTTAGGTGTTTTGAACGAAAAAAATCTGGGTTTTTTTGTACAAGAAACGTAATATTTCAACAAATACTGCACCAATCTTAACAATCAAGGTATCAAATTTAAGTATAAAGTAGCCGCTTTCTTTCGGTAATGATAAAATTTTTATAACTTAAAATTTTATACTCATTAAAAAATCTTTCATGTACAGAATTTTGAAAAAAATTGAATTTTTGGATGTCATATCTCCTGAGCCAATAAAATATTTTAGTGAAAAAAAATTTGTGGCTTATTGGGGGCAGGGGTAACATTACCACAAAAAATCATCAAAATCTAAGACAGAAAGTTTTATTTAGTACCGCACCTTTAAGCTTTAAAAACAATTAAATCCTTTTAAAAAGATTCTAAGTACGTGTTATTATAACTTATTTTGTATTTGTTTTTTTCTATCGCTTCGCTAATTTTTTCACACTATAAAATTTAAGTTTCATAAAAGTTTTTACGTGGTTTTTTAATATATTTTCATTCTTTTTTTATGGTTTATTATACTTATTTTATATGTTTTAAAACACGCTTGTTTTCAAAATATTTATCTGAATAAGCGTCTTTTACTTTACGAGAGAGGGCACAAAAAGAAAAAAAATTAAATTATAAAAAAACCGCTTTCTTAAACCCAACGGCATTGCAGAAGCGACAGAGCGGTCGCGACAGCCGCCGCGCAGGATAATTATAAAAAGAAACAATAACGGAAATGCCCATTTTATTTTGAAATAATTTTATTACGCGGCCTGAAGTCGATGAAAAATACAGCTAAAGTGACATTGAATGTTACGAATTTTGTTTTCATTTTTCAACTGAGTCAGTTCATTTTGTAATTTACATAAGGTGGGCCAAATCTTATACATCTAATATTTTTTCCATATGAAGATATTAATATAAAAACATAGGTAAAAAACATATATTATGACAGAATCATGCTTTTTTTCATTTCATGTGTTTCTGTGAATAAATAACGATTTCAAATATAAATTGGTAAATTTTTATCTTCATTTTTTTTATTTTAACCATTTCAAGTATTTGGAAATGAATTTAAAATGAACTGCTAGCATTAATCCAACAACATTCAGTGTTTAAGTAATGTCGCTTCCTGATGGCATTCAAGTTTAGTTTCTTTAGTTTAAACCTATACTTAATAAAAAATTGCTACACAATGATATGCTTCACTACGTTTAAGTGCTTTAATATTATCAATTAGTGCCCAACAAATTTTGTTTTTTTTAATAACATAACAATGGTTAAATCATCATTAAAATAATTCTTTGTGAACAATGATGAACACTGAGCAAATATAAAATTGAAATTTGTACTTTGAAACTAATTTCACCACTACATAGATTTTATTGATGTTCTGGTTGCAAAACTATTCAAAATTAATTTTATAAAGTCCATTCCAAACTTTTAAACAGAAGCATTTTCTATGGAGAATCACGACCGTTAATTCAATGTACACGTTAATTCAATGTACACACATTGAGAAGATTTGAAAATAATCTGTATAGGACCGGAAAAAAAGAGGAAAGAAAAAATATGCACAACTAGCTGGTTTTTTTTGCAAAATTGTTTATGTTTATATTGTTTTCGTTGTATTATGATCATGCTTTTTTTTCGTTAATCAACGTCATATACAAATTATTTTTAATCTTCTCGAGATCTTTGTGTACATTTAATTAACTGACGTAATTCTCCATAATTCAAACATTAAAAATGCGGCAGTCAAATTACAAGAAATGCTTATTTACAAGTTTGGAATGAACTTTTAAAATGATTAATACGATTTTTAGTTTCAAGGTGCTTTGAGTCTGGTGCTTTACTTTTTTCTGTTTTTTTATTTTATTTTAAGCATTAGAAAAGACTTTTATCGTTTTTTGAAGTGTTTTTTTTTAGTTTTTAAGTGCTTACTATTAAAATAATCTCATTTTCACTGTTTTATATGGGCATTTTGTGAAAATAATTATGCAGTAAGCATGATTTTTTTAATAAGAAAACGTAGTTTAAATGTTTTGTTGCTTTAGATATTCATTCCAGAAAAAATATTCTTGATAGTTAATCATTTTTAATGACTATTTACATTTAAGATTAAAACTGCAATATACAATACAAAGGCAACGTTAAAACTATAAAGTTAACTTAAAAATAGTATTTAAAAGTAAAACAAACTAAAATCCGATGCAATAAACATCAAAGAAGTCTTTAATGTTGAGTTTTTACTGTAAAGTGAACAGTGCAATGCTAAGAATTACCTTAAAAGGGATAATTTTTAAAATTTACAGACATGTTCGTATTTGTCGGTTTCGCAAAAGCTAAGGCTAAAGTGTTTTAGTACTAAGCCTTTTTGGACTAAGTACTAAAGCTAAGTCTAAACGCATTTTTGGACCTTTAGTACTAAAGCTAAGGCGCGGCTAAAGTGAATATTATCGGCAATGCACTCCCGTATTTCACGCTACATAGGTTTTTTATGCCAAATCGACGCCACTAGCGCCTAGAATTTTCCGCTGGCACGTGAAATTTTGGGTCTAGGCTCCGGCCTGGCGCCTAGATTTTTGGCTAGAAACGTTCTTTGACAGGTTTTTTAGTCAAATAGGCAAAAAAGGAAACAAAATTTTCAAGGTTTTAAAAGACTAATATTTCTAAAAATGTTTCTCGCGCTTTGCTTTACGCGTGATTGCTTTAAACTTATTTATAAATTTATTAGTTTTCTTGTGGCATATAGACAATACTGCTAATTAATTGTTTTTTAACCTCTAGAAATGTCATTTAAAGTAAAAATCTTTTAAAAAAACTAATTTACACTGTAGTAAAGTTTAGTTTTGATTGAAACTAAAACTACGCTCTTAGTCATTTGCTGCGGTATTGCAGAATTTTTAAAATGTTAAAAATCAATGTTTTCTTGTTGAATTATAATCCTTTTGCAGTTTTCGAATTAATTATTATACATTGAAATTATATAAACAAAACTGTTTGTTTTTTTAAATTTTTAGCGTACAAAATAAAAAAATTGACTTCAAATTTTTCCAAAACTATACATGGTTATGGCACTGAAAGAACTATTATATTAAGCCCAGTATTTGTTGATATGGAAAATAATTTTTATTTTTGGCGCCTAGGCGACGGCGAAAAAAAGGTTTCACGGTTGTAACCGAGAAAAAGGCAATCACGGGAAAGGGTTAAGCTGTTTTTGCTGAAAATTATAAATTGTAAATCTTCCAGGTTAGATAGATTTGCACATAATAGATAGATTCGGACCATTTACTTCTGTTTTTGACAAATTTTCGGGTAGGTATGACATAAAATTCTAGTATCGAAACAAAATAAAGAATTTTCAAAACATTTTTTTATTTTTAAAATCAGTAGTGTAACTTCTGGAAACACACAAGAAGCTCTTGTTCTGTTGTTTGCTGGTTTGGTTAGTTACATGTGCACCCAGTTGTCAACTGAACGACTAAAGCCAGGTTCACACTGCTGCGATAGGCGACAGGCTCTGTCAGTTCACACTGCTGCGATAGGCGATAGTAACTTGCGATAGTGGTTAAAGCAAACTTCTAATTCTACCCAATTTTGCGATAGGCGACAGCGCAAAGCACACATATTAGCATATTACGTGCGAAATTCATAATTAAGGAAATTTATGCAAAGAAATAAGGGTTTCTTGAATTGAAATTGAATACACACAACATTTTATTTTTCTTTTTTTTGCGTTTAGCTGGTTATTTTAAAATGTGGATAAAAATTTACGTGTAAATATTGATTTAGATGGGCATTTGGTAATTTTGGTACAAAAGCGACCCGCAATTTATAATAAAACTAAAAAGAATAATATTTGAATAAAATTTTTATAAACACTGATGAAATCTAAATAGCCAAGAAACTTAATAATACAAACTCAACTATCGTTCTCAAACAAACAGTTTTAAAAATTATGTCTTCAAAATGATTTTTTTTAAAATTAGGTTTATAAAAAAATTATAAAAATTTTACACTGGGCACTGTTTTATAAAAGTTATACAAACAATCGATTTTTTGTAAAAATACGGCCGGTATGTTGATTTAGTCCAGTGTGTATAACACTATGATTTTCAAAGTTACAAAGAAAAAATTGACATTTACAAAGAAAGCTGGACTTTTACAAAAAAAATCGAATGCATTTGATTTTTAGGAAACAGCGCCCTGGCCTTGAGAAATATACCGTAATTTAAAACAAACAAAAAGGTCAAGTGCTTAGATTAGTGATATTCCTACCCACCAATATCATCCTCCGAAGCTCCAGTCATTCAGAGCAGAGAAAACTCCGGAATTCCGGAGATTTCTCCGCTCTAAATGGCTGCCGGAGCTCCGCCCTTTAAACTATAGGTAAATTCGTTCTAGCTGCGACTCTTGCCTTTTGTATACTCCAATAATCGCACAGAATTGTTTTTCGTCTTCTAAATTGACTAATCAGCGTAATGGTAGCAGAAATCATGTAGAGGCACGCTTCCAACTTTAATTGAAGTTTTAAAATCTGAAATGAGTTTCCAATTGTTTCATAAAAAAGGCGAAAATTAAACCAAGCCTGCGTTCTTAGCTGCGAGAAAAAATGACTTCTAACTGCTGTCTTTAAAATGACTTCTAACTGCCCCAACCTTAAGTGTTGAGGTCAAAATGAATGTTTTAAGCAATAAAAAGCTCAAAAATGCTTCCAAAAGGGCCGTTTGACCAAAAATTATCGGTTTTTACCTATTTTCCCTTCAAAATCGAAAAACGATATGGGTAAAATGCACTCCAGGTAAAAAACGATATGGGTATTTTGCGTTTCTCAGATTTTAACCCCACCTAATTTGGGGTTTAACCCCACCTAATTTGGGGTTTAACCCCCTCCCACTCCGGACCAACTTGCCCATGTATGATTTTACCTATAGCGATATGGCTTTGGAAGCTTGCAGTCTGTTTAAAATTCTTGATAAAAAAAACATTCTCTTTTGTTTCGGTTGACAAGACGTCACTATCGCCGATTTTTATTTTTTTTTGGCGTCGTCTTAAATTAAGTAATATCAGCTAAAATTGCGGTTGAATGCGAGATTTTCTTAGAATTAAAAGCTATAGCACAACTTTTAACCACTGTTTAAAATTAAAACTCGCCTTTCGCAGTTTTCTTTCAGTGTGAACTAAACGACACTATCGCCTTTCTCCCATCGCAGCAGTGTGAACCGGGCAGGGACGTAGCCAGTTTCATTTGGGGGGGGGGATTGTAGTACGAAATTTTGGGAGCCCCCCCCCTTAATTTTTGAAAACGTTAAAAAGCAGGGATAAACGTGGGGGTACATTGGGGTACTGTCAAAAACACATTTTATAGTTTGGCGCCGAGCGATAAGCGAGGCGCTAGAAACTTTTGAATTTAAGCCTCTGAAAAACCCCAAATTTTACTATCTGGCGACCATTTCGGGGGGTGGGAGCGACCACCCCCCCAACCACTATCCTTATTTTTCCCCCTGTCCGACCGTTTCGGGGAGCGGGGGGGGGGGCCGCCCCCCAGGCGACGGCCCTGGAACCGGGCTTAACTGTGCCGTTACTTTAATCACAACTGCATAAAGTGTCAATAACAACCAAAACTTGGTATATATTATATAAATAATTACATTAGTGCTCTAGTTTCAACAAGATTTTTATTGTAAAATCGGTGTTTTCACTGTGGATTAAATTTGTGAACAAAAATCTTTACTCAACACTTGAAAAATACAAATGCTTATGGTACTTTGTTGAAAAAGAAATCAGCAGTCATCTGTTATCACAAGTACACACCACAAAAACTCTTTTGCACACTTTAAATAGATCATTATTTGCCAAGGCTTAACTCGTGCAAATGATACTCATAAAACAAACTGTGTCCGTCTTTAATTTTATCAAGAAATCAGTTAGGATTTCGAATATCGTTAAACGCACAGCATAAAATGATCTGCACAAATGACGCCTATTTCTACCTGTAATCTCTTATAAATACGTTAAGATTGACGCCAAATAACAAATGAGTGAGCATATTCGGGTTTTTATATACGAAAAGCGATCGTGCAAAAAATACAATAACAACAATAAAACCGATTGTTAAATATTTTTTATTTGTAATTTTATATATTATGAATGTTAGCGGGTTTGTTGTGCAAAGATTTAACAAAAAAATGATAATAAAATAATAATTATTTTTAAAAGCGTATTTTTTTGTAAAGTTTTACAGATACCCACTGAAGAGATAAAGACAAAAACATTTAAACAAAACAAAATTTAACGTTCACAATACACAAACTATACGCAGCCTACTTCAATAGGAAGAAAACTTAATAAAACAGTATTGTTATTTATTCACCAACTGCTGAGTGATTTAGAAAAAAATAAATCTCGCGAATTAAATTTTTTGTTCTCCAAAAATGAACTAGCAATTATTATAAGTAGGAGCAAAAGCGAACAAATAACAATAAAATGATTTTAAAAAATTTGTTATTAACTTCTCTACGTGCTATGTATCTTAACAAAAACTTGCTCGTTGATTAAAAACGCACCGAAAAGCATAGGGGAGCAGATTTGTGAGATTTGAGATGTCGTTTTTTTACTATCCAACTTATTTGGGACCAAAATCTAAAAACAACTGGTTCTTATGTGTTTTAAAATTTTCTTCCCTGCCCACATATGCGTAAAGGACGCGTAAATCTTACGCAAAAATCTTGTTATGATTAGACCAAATGCGCATTATTATTTTTCACACAGCAAAACTATGCTTTTTAAGAAAAAGGTTGCTTCTGGAACCAATGCATTAGTGAGAATATAACGCTCCGCAATTATTGTTCATGATATTAATGAGTTTACAAAACAGTATAAAAGCCACACTATTGAAGAAATAAAACCAAATAGACAATATATATTTAATTTATAACATATATGTCACGTTAAATTCAAAACAATATCATATAATATATAATGTGAAATTTGATATTTTGTATGCTAAATGCTACAGCAGTGAATTTCCGAAAACATAACAGAAAAATTGCCAGTTTGTAATACTAATGATTATATATAATACTTATGAAACGACCGCATTTTTAGAATAATCTGTTCTGTACGTTACAATTGCATTTTCAAACGTTGGTAAAGTGGCGACGACTTAATGTAGACGGGCTGGGCCTGGGTGAAAGGGGAGTACTTTTTTTGGTTTGATTTTATTATATTTTACTTTTATTATTGTTTAAACGAAAAACATACAGCGTGGCGTGAAAATCTCATCTGAAAGTTGGGTTTGGGCCCTAAGTTTACAGTCAGTGAACTTTTTTTAAAAGTTTTATGATTTTTTTAATTATTAGGCATTAAAAACGAACACAAGATATAATAATAATTAAATGGATCAAATGATACAAATTATATCCAAATACGCATATATTGTTTTTAACCATCGTTATTTTGCTAATCGAGCAGTTTAATAATATTTTTACGCCTCAAAAATTACTTTTTTTCATTTAAAGTTTAAACTTCTTAACATAAATTTTAACTAAAAAATAAGCTCGAAAACTAACACTACAACGACGAGATTGAAAAAACATTAATGCAATAATTTGTTTTTATTAAATGATTTATATAAATATATGTTTTATTAAAAAATTGATCTATGGTAAGTTGTTGCAGCAGAATACATAAAGAACAATAAACAAGAATAAAAATGTCTTGTTTTCTTGAAATTAAAATTAGCTTGTTGTTGGCGGCGCTTATGACGATGTTGTGTACCATTTCGACAAGCGGACTGTTTTCTTGCTGGTATTTCTTGAAAAATAAATGCGTCCGAACGGTATTTTTTGAAAGAAAAACAGATGTATTACGTATATAATATTCATATTATATAAAAATAATATTGAAATTTAAAAAAAACCAGAGAAAAAAAAGAGATAAGAAGATGCTGGAGATTTGAGACGTTGACGCAAATAATATATACGCACTGGATGAATAAAAAAACGGCTAATAGAATATTCTAAAATCAGTTTCCACCGGCGGCCACTTCGGCTCCGTCCGGGTTCGCATCCGCGTCGTCCCCTTGTGTGTCTGATGTCCACAACTAAAATTATCAACAACACTTTCATTTTATTATAAAAGCCTCTTTTGTGTCTCATGTCTAAAATTACAAAAAAATTTTCACATCTAAAATTAAGAAAAAATCTTTTAACAATTTTAGAAAATAGCTTTATACTCGGTGTGACTATGGGCGGGTCGAACGTCGGATCTGGGGGTGGGGGTTATACAAAAAATTTTTAGGAAGAGATATGTCCATATGCCTCCAATACATACGCCGATTTTAACGTGTTACGTGTTTTTTACTGGTATTTCTCAAAGTTTTAGAGGGTGTGGGAGATATCGGCAGTGATAAAATTTTCCTGCACAAAAAAGGGTTACGCTGTCTGAGCGCCCTTAAAAACAATAATCATACCGTCAAGTTATCTCTGAGCAGCTGCATAATCAAAGTACTATCCTTATACGAATCCTCGTTAAGGGTATCCAATTCTGCTATCGCATCATCGAAAGCCTAAATAAGTTGATATTATTACTAAATGTGTTAGGTAGGTATTATAGGTACCAGTGTCCTGTCCTCAATCCATTTTTATTCACCATTTGGGGAACATTAATTTAGCCGAGACGAGATTCTTGACAAAAGTTTTATAATTTGCCTTTGAATAATTATATCAGATAGAACTTTTAACCTACCTCAGACCTGTGCACGGTTTGAAAATGCCCTCTTCCTCCGCTTTATTGGAGAATTTGCCTCCCCCCGCGAAAAAATAAAAAAGCACCCAAAAATTATGACGCCATTTTTTACCTATTATGACGCCATCATTGCGAAATTTTTGCAGTTTTTAGCCTATTTCAATGCAATTAAAGCTATTTTCTAAAATTGTTAAAAGATTTTTTCTTATTTTTAGATGCTAAATTTTTTTGTAATTTTAGACATGAGACACAAAAGAGGCTTTTATAATAAAATGAAAGTGTTGTTGATAATTTTAGTTGAGCAATACGTAACTGAACCAAGGAC